>JAVHZZ010000006.1:3824057-4026557 GCA_036250195.1 Mixophyes australis
TTATATGGCAGGCTCATGCTGGTCCCCTGGTCTGAATACCATTTTGAGCCTGTTGTGTTTGACCATTAGAATACAAGCTCTTAGGACATGGAACAGTGATGTTTACAGTAAAGTAAAATTGTTATTTTCTTATGTTATTATCACTAGCAAAACAATAACTAAAACAACATAGCGATGAGCCCAGGGAACAGAGAACAACAAAATTATATTTATATTTGCAACATGTACTTCAATACAACTTATAAGAAGGATTCAATATACATTTTCACATTGTTTCTCCACTTCATACCCAGCTTTGTGCAGTTTATTTAATGTAACAATGTGTCACCAATGACAGTCCGGTCCCAGAGTGATCTTACTGAAATCTGAACACATTAAAAACTGTAATAAAATCAGATAAAAGTCCCCCCTACGGAGTGTAATTACAGACAGATGGTTTATACCAGATTATCAGATCCGCGTCCTCAATAATCCGATATTAAACATTATGTCACAGCGAGCAGCAGCTCTGTGTCGGAGGAAAAATTTCCCTGAGCGCGTGAGACGAGAATAAAATGAGGACAGAGAATGGCGGAGGGCCCTTATACTGTAATAGTGTATAACAGACCGCAGGCTGCTCTCTATACACCCACAACAAGCAGCGGTCTGACGATGGGTCTGAAGTCTTCACGTTGGAGGTGGTTGGAGCACAGAGGGGAATGTAGTCATACTTTTAGGTTTAGTGGGAGTACAAGTCCCAGGAAATCACCAGTCATCCACACTTGTTCAAAAGACATTGGAGAGACTGCACATCTCTAATATAGATGGAGGTTGTAGCAGAATGAGAAATACTGGAACATACTGTGAGTAAGATAGGAAGAGTGGAACAAGGATAAGAGGGCTATGCTGAGGAAGTGATAGGGAGAGGGGATCACCTCAAAATAAAGAAGGGAGGCGAATTCATCTTACAGCAGAGAAAGGGAGAAAGGGAGCGGGAGAGAGAAGGGACCAGATCCCAGGAGAGGAAGAGAGAAGGGCCAGGTCCCAGGAGAGGAAGAGAGAAGGGGCCAGGTCGCAGGAAAGGAAGAGAGAAGGAGCCCGGTCCCAGGAGAGGAAGAGAGAAGGAGCCAGGTCCCAGGAGAGGAAGAGAGAAGGAGCCCGGTCCCAGGAGAGGAAGGGAGAAGGGGCCAGGTCGCAGGAGAGGAAAAGCGAAGGGGTCACGTCCCAGGAGAGGAAGGGAGAAGGGATCAGGTCGCAGCAGAGGAAGGGAGAAGGGGTCAGGTCACAGCAGAGGAAGGGAGAAGGGGCCAGGTCGCAGCAGAGAAAGGGAGAAGGTGCCAGGTCGCAGGAGAGGAAGGGAGAAGGGGACAGGTCGCAGGAGAGGAAGGGAGAAGGGGCCAGGTCGCAGGAGAGGAAGGGAGAAGGGATCAGGTTGCAGGAGAGGAAAAGAGAAGGGGCCAAGTCGCAGCAGAGGAAGGGAGAAGGGGTCACGTCCCAGCAGAGGAAGGGAGAAGGGATCAGGTCCCAGGACAGGAAGAGAGAAGGGGCCAGGTCACAGCAGAGGAAGGGAGAAGGGGCCAGGTCACAGCAGAGGAAGATAGAAGGGGCCAGGTCACAGCAGAGAAAGGGAGAAGGGGCCAGGTATCAGGAGAGGAAGAGACATAGGGCTATATCACGGGAGAGGAAGAGAGAAGGGCCAAGATTCTTCTAACAGAATCAGCATTATATGTTCAAACCTAGGAATTTATCCTGTCTTAATAAAATAGATAACTAGTATAAAAATTGTCTAATTTCTTGAGAAAGTACGGAGGGAAAATACAGTTTTAAATGAATGAATAAAAGAAAATGAAACATTTTTAATGTTTAAGAGCATTTTCAGATCCCTCCGCTTCAATAGAACATACTCCGTAATACAGAAGTGATAATGGGCTGTATGTGGGTCTATCTACCCAGTTACACTTTCAGATTTAAACGATCATTTATTTAGTTTTATGCTCCCGTCATCCAGTCATTAGGCTGCAAAGCTGCCAGTCTGCAGGATAACAGGACACACACAATAAAACTGAAATTGGTTTTAGTAAAATATCACAAATCGTCGTTCATACCATTGTCCTGAACCTTCCTATTTTGTCATAAAGGGTGAATAATCGATTTATGGATCTGACACCTACTATAAAACAGCTCATAAATCAGGCCGAATCCCCCGACATAGAAAATCAGTCTTTGTTTAGTATCTACTGGTCGGATATATTTGCATTTCTGGTGGAATCGGTGACAGCGATGGTCTCACGGGAGGTTTGTGTCGCACAGAAGCAGAACTGATACCAGGAACATAAGTGAATATAAGACAGCTTATTTATCAAGCAGATAACATACAGGAATATATTCCAGCTGGATCCATGTCACTATCACCGAGATACTTGCACCGGTGTCGCGGGCTGACGGACCAGGTTTCAGGCCTCCAATATTAAATTCTGCCAATGACTTATGCAAAATAGCGTCTTCCCTCTGTGTCAGACAATCGTGGTCATTAATAAATAGACAGAACATCCAACAGCGGTCGCTTTCAATCATAAACACCGTCCTGGGGAACAGATTGTCCTGTTTCGCTGCTTTGTAAAAATGTAACATAATTTCGTGTCTTATTTCGCTTTAGTACAAAAAAAAAACTTCCTTTATTCTCTATTTAGTAAGCGGATGTCGCTGACATAGAACGTGGTAAAGCAGAAGACCAAACCAGATATAATTTTATACAAATGTAACTATAAAACAGTCTAAATGTAGACGGAACCGATGTAAAGCTGTTTAAACTTCTTCTGTACTAACCAGAGAGTACACAGGGTAATCTGTAGAACGGGAGCAGGTAGTGGAAGATGAATCTCATGAATTATCCTTCTCACTTTCATTAATCCCGATCACAGGTGAATAATCCTCTCTCCCTCCCTCGCTCCAACAATCAGTCCCAGAACTTAAAGGACAATCATCAAATATTCCTCAATCTTTCCCAAAACGCAGAACCCCAGCACGGTGGGGGATTACTGAAATGGGAGGGTGTAGAAACAGAATGCAGCAAGAGGAGTGGGGCCCCCGATTATGAAGAAAAGAAGAGTAACACTTGGTAACAAACTCACATTATGACGTAGGTGAGACAGAACCGAGTATTCTAAGTACGGGTGGCATAAGAATGAAATTACTGCAAGATCCATTGTGGAAGTAAAAGTAATTAATTTATTATACATATATACAGCAGACAAACCAACGCGTTTCGCTATTCGCTACTCTGCCATCACAGTGCTCACCAGACACACGATGATACCTCCAGACAGCTGAGAAGTGATATAAAAACACAACATGGAGACAATTCATTATTCTCTACCTGTTGAGTCTGAGTGTAGTCGTTGCCACAAATCTAATGTGAGCAGCTTCAGATAAGTCCTATTCACATGTAGGTGATGGGGATAAACTAAACCATTTTTATATTAAATTGTGTCTCAAGGATCTTGTTGAAGGGGTCAGACTAGATGATACAAGTCCCACAATTAAGCAGGCTTTAACTAGAAGCTCCCTATAGGGACAGACAGAACTGCCCCTTCCATCTTCTCCCCCCCCCCCCCCCCCCCGATTAATTACCAGTCATGTTAAAATTATCAGAATTTTAGAGCCCAGACTCCAGGAACGATGGAATCCAAGTTCTACAATCTGTCAGTCGACAGTACCTTTACTATAAAGACCTTGGGAGTGGATATTTGTGCCAAGGTGAAATGTCAATATATTTTGCTGTTAAGAGTAATTAAATGACTCTGATAAAAAGGTCATCATAATGGCAAAGAATTTTTAAAGCTTGCAGGAAATGGGGACTTCAGGAGCTCCGTAGAGAGGGAATGAGATAAGATGCAGAGCACAAGAGAGAGACAGACAGAGACTGTATCCAAGGCACCATCGATAGACAGGAGACAGACTGGAAGAGAGAGCGTTTATGTGTATCTAACAAAATGGCTCACAAGTCAGCCCTAGATAGATGCAAACTCCTGTATCTGGGAGGTGAGTGCATCTGATTTAACTACATTTTAATGATGTTTGAAGCTTATAGGTCAGTGTAGGACCTGCATATAATGAGGTGCCCTTGAAGCTGGGATGCAGGCTTAAATGTTTAGAGCAAAATATGAACCAATACCTCATGTTCTCATTTTTGATAGATACACAAAGATATGCAGTTTTAAGGATAAGCGCTGACAACAACTGTCTTTTTGTTTTTGCTTTGTAAACATATGAGACTGATGTGAATGAGTTCTCTGTACAGCGCTGCGGAATCAGTGACGCTATATAAATAAATGGTGAAGATGATGATGATGATATGAGCATTTATATTGCCATGCAGCAGTTACCATATACAATATGGGATATAACAAACGGGAGTGCATTTCTTCTGTGGAAGAGAGAGCGTAACTGAAGAATGAGCAGAGTGTAACATACGAGCAGGTGAACGAATGAAGACTTATAATTAATATATAATTAAAAAAATCACTACATATAGATTTGTAGGGAAATTGTATAAGTAATGGCAATAACTGGGCAGTTAATGTAAATTTGAGGCCTGAAGGGATCTCAGGAACTTGGTGATCTCAGGTATGTCATTCTCGCTAATCTGTCATTTCAAAACCTCCTTTTCCAAAAAATATTCTAGCCGCCGACCCAATTTGCTATTGGGCACCAATTGTAACCCCCACCTCCAGAAAAGTACCACGGGAGCATATTTTTAAGACAAATTTAAGAAGTGAAATCTCCTTATTTTCATCAAAAGGCCATAAAGAGAAACAAAACCTACTGACACCAGGGGGAAATGTATCAAACAGCGATTTTTGCAAAACGACGATATCCAGCAACTTTGCATGGTAAACTTAAAGCAGCAATAGCTTTAAAGACAAAATTTGTCTTTCACAGTTCACATATAGGCCCCCACTGAGAGGAAGCGGCAATATGGATTGTCCTGCAATAAATCATCCTCCACACGCAGCAATAGGCTAAACAACAATACACAATTATATATATATATATATATATATATATATACACACACACACACATATACATACACACACACATACACACATATACATACACACACACACACATATACATACACACACACACATATATATACACACACATATACATACACACACACACATATATATACACACACACATATACACACATATACATACACACACACATATATATACACACACACATATACATACACACACACACACATATATATACACACACACATATACATACACACACACATATACATGAAGGTCTTTTTGGAATTCGGTAAGAAAACAACTGTATTTTGTGTTTTGTCTGCACGCTGGGAAATGTTTTGTTCCCTAAATCCGTCTACAGCAGCAGAGCGGCGATGTGATACTTTCTGCTACGGTAAATTGTGTTTGAACAGCAGCTTATGAACGCGCCAATTGACTTGGACCCACACAGAGCACAGTGGTGGCCGGGACATTAGCACAGGAGGGGCGCAGGAGCGGGTTCTGCGACAGGACAAAATGAGCAGTTATTGCACCAATCTCCTTGTGCTAAGTGAATGTAACTGGCTGATTTTACAAAGTCATCCTGCACACTCTCAATTTTTACATCTCTGCAATTCTATCCCCCAGAAATACATTTTACAGATACTTTAAATGACTCAAAGAGTAAGACTGCCATTTAGTGGCCAATATCTAGTAAGACAAGGAGCCTTTTTACTAGTCCCATCCCATCTATACCACGTTCCCCACCTCCTGGAGACTGTGGCAGATAAAGCAGGATGAAGATTTTTTCGGGGGTAAAATGGCGGAAATTTAATTTCAAAATTTAGCTATTGAGAAGTCAGTCTTTTCTATCCCTCTGGTGGATGTAGGGATAATGTATCTCCTAGTATAAATTATAAGTATATTAGAAGACACGTAGGGGGGAATTCAATTGGCCACATTACAGGTAAAGGTAACGCAACCTGTGCATTATTACCATTATCACAGTAATAATGCACTTTATTACCGTTATTACGGTAGTTTCAACGCCGGCTTTTTGCTCAAAGCTCCCTGAGCTGCGAGCAGAAAGCCGAGTTAAAACTACAGTAATAGTTTTAACTCCGCGCAAATTCGGGGGGAACTAAGGAGTTCTGTGACCATGTAAAGGCTTTTGTATAAGTCGCAGAAATGCAAGATGACTTCTAATAGCCGTAATAATTTATAGTAGATGCAACATCACACTGGTTATACAGATATTATTTTCATATATTAGCATGATTTATGTATTATATAAGGTAATATTTGCCTTTGAGTGTATGCTACATATGCTTATGTTACTATGTGTAAGGGAAAAGATAGGGATCATTGTCCCTCCTGACTGAGATAAGTCGGACACCACTGAACAGAAACATGAAGATGCTAAGCAATCATTATTACAGGAGAATAAGGTGGTACATATATAACACGTTACTGCTGAGGGGACAGGAAATTATATGGGATACTGTGCCCACCTGGTATAGAGCCAGCGAGTGCCCGTATCTCTGCAGTGGTCCTCGTAACACTGGTACCACGTTCCATATACTGCTCTCTACATTGTAACTGTAAAAAGAGATTTATAGGTTACATATAACAAGATTCACTGACTGAAAGGACGGATATGGGAGTAATCATAAGACTTTCCTTGTTTGGCTTATTCACATAACAATTTAGGGAGTGCTTCTTCAAAATCTCCCTATGTGGTGCGATAGCTATAATTGCTATAATGACTATGGGCCTAATTCATTAAGGAAAGTTAAGCAAAAACCTGAGGAAGTTTACTTACTCAAGTTTTCTGGAGAAAACCATGTTACAATACAAGGGGTGCAAATTAGTTTATTACTGTGCACATAAGATAAATACTGTCTGTTTTTTCATGTAACACACAAATATTTGATAGCTTTATTTGTACACTGAAAGTTAAAGTTGATCTAGGACATGCCCTACCGCAAATACAAATCTGCCATCACATTTTAAATTTACCTCCCCCTCCAATGCAACATGGTTTTGCCTTACTTACTTACTTTTGCTTAACTTTCCTTAATGAATCAGGCCGCTGTCTCTATGGTGTTTCCAATGCTGATCATTACAACTCGTCCTGCACTGAGGAGCCTGAACAGGGCTGAAACAGGCTGTCTGGTTACAGGTGAATAGCCTACAGTCAGCACCACACTGTAAAGATCACTGAAAGGGGCTGTTATGTAAATGAAATTACCCAAAGTTCTATTCTTCTGAAGTGTCTTATATAGGAATTGAGAAATTAAGAATAGATGGTAATGGTTAATATTACAATGTTAGAGAAACAAATGTTCTAGTACAACGTGTGTCCTCTGTATGTTTTATCGCGTGTCATCAGGCTGGAGACAAACACATTATACTACACATCATTCTGTATTCAAAAAGTAACTGCGGGAATGCTGGGATTTGTAGTTCCACAACCCCTGGGCTGCTACAGGTGGACTATGAATAAAACAGAGTGGCGCAGCTGACATCCCGCGTCACTTACTTCAGCAGCATCTGAAACGAGCTGTAATTGAACGAGTAGCCCCCGAAGACCCACATAAGCTTTCCGTGGAGGATGGCTTTATGAGACGCCCGGCCCACTGAGGGGCTGAACGGCTTCACGTTGGGCAGGATCCAGTAAGAGTCTGTGGACGGAACATTCAGCGAGCAGTCTGGACCTGGGAATAATAAGACAATTGATCTATCAGACAAGTAATCTTCCAGACAAAGACGTATAAAGTTAGATTTGATTTGAATGCAACGTTTGATCAGACTTTGCTGAATAAATCACGGGACTAATACATTGTGTCTGTTTCCGGGAAGCTCAGAGGACACAAACATACCGAGCATCGCATACAAATGACCATATTCTGTACCAATAACTTCAAAGTGATATTGAAGACACCTGTTAGTTTAGCAAAGCATTTGGTTTAACGATCAAATACTGGATAGACAGGAAAGATTACCACGGTACAAAGCTATGTAAATATAATGCAAGTAGACATTCAGTATTACCGGTAAGCATCTCTTTAGATATTGGGTCTGTACAGGCTTTGGAGATGATCACATACAACCACCGATCAATACATAATATAAAGTAACGGGTCTGACCATGGAACCATTGTTTCTGATGTCAGCATGACCCACTTTTACATGAGTACAGGTGCGTTAGCGCTCAGTCCTGGTTTTTAAACGCTTCTTGGTTCATTCATTGGGGTATATATACTAAATTGTGGGATTGAAAAACTGGAGATGTTGCCTATAGTAACCAATCAGATTCTAGCTGTCACTTTGTAGAATGCACTAAATAAATGATAACTAGAACCTGATTGGTTGCTATAGGCAACATCTCCACTTTTTCAAACCCACAGTTTAGTAAATCTACCCCACTGTGTTTAAAGCGCGTTAACCATATTCAGGATAATGCAGCCATCTCCTACAACCTCCTGAACACAATGATGCAAGTTAACGAGGAGTTTGACAGGCGGCTTCATTGTGTTTGTATGTAACACGCAAATCAAACACCAGCGGGTAACCCGGGCTAACTTCTTCATTAGATGGATCATGAAAATTGTTTTTGAGGTTCGTCCATTGCCTGGAAAACATGAAATTATTTATATTAATGGTTCCAAGACCTTTGTCTGTGCTTCTGTATAAGAATATACACAGAGCAGAATACTAGTCCTCCTGATACATCGTTATCACAGAATCACACGTTACACAACTCAATCACATCCTTAAAAGTCTGACTCAAAACCCCCATAAGGGGGCATTTAATGGTCATCATCATCACCATTTATGTATATAGCGCCACTAATTCCGCAGCGCTGTACAGAGAACTCACTCACATCAGTCCCTGCCCCATTGGAGCTTACAATCTAAATTCCCTAATATAGACACACACAGACTGAGAGAGAGAGAGAGAGACTAGGGTCAATTTTGATAGCAGCCAATTAACCTACCAGTATGTTTTTGGAGTGTGAGAGGAAACCGGAGCACCCGGAGGAAACCCACGCAAACACAGGGAGAACATACAAACTCCACACAGATAAGGACATGATCGGGAATCGAACTCATGACCCCAGTGCTATGAGGCAGAAGTGCTAACCACTAGCCCAGTGTGCTGGTCCCTAAAAGTTTTACCTATTGAAATCAATCCGCCCATTTTGCTATTTGAATCAGTTTATTTTGGGATTCCAACCACTGACCAACACAGGACGGTCAGTGTGTTCTGCTGGGACTGTTGGTACATTTGAGTTATCTCCCAAAAAGTCATTTATAAGAAATTGGGGCCTGTTTATGAATATTCACATTTTATTTTTATAAGGGTAAACAACAGATCTAGGGGTTTCTGTATTTAATAAAATGTTTGCAATTATTAATAACCGATAAGAAATTATTTTCTATTGTGTATAGGTTACTTCATCACAGTATTATAGTGGGTACAAATTCGCATTTACTACTAACACCGTCAAATCGGAACGATCATTAGGCGTAAGTATAACACCTGTACACCTGGTGCACGCCTGGCGCATGTACTACTGTTTTAGAGTTGAACGTATCCTCAGATACTTGCGATACACAACATGATTGTTTTGTTTTTTCTTTGCAACCAAATGTTTATGGCTGCGCTCAGTGCGCAAATGTGTCCACTTCTAAATGAGGCCTGATATATCTTAGTTCTGTCTATTCCACAGAACTGGTCACATATTTTTAGTTTTTTTTAAATGTCACAGTAATTCTGTTAATATGAGCATCTCTCAACACAACGCCAGCATTTCATTTTAATTTTTGTAAAGATACTAATCCCCTTCAGCTATTTCTACCCCGTTCTCTGTAAGCTTTTTATTTCTTGGGGGACAGCAAGAACCATTAAAACAACAGCAGCAGTTTTAAGCCTTAAATTGAAAATCAGGTGCTGAATTGTGCTTTTTGCATTTATTTAGGGCTTATTTTGTGTTTTCTGTGAAAACTTTTGCAGCAAAAAAACAAAAAAAACAACAGTGAATATTATCCATAATAAAGACACTAAAAGGTGTTTCCTTAAGACCTGAACATGGTAAATTTATAGAAAATCTGCAACATTTTAAAATTAATTTTCATAACAACATTTGTCTCAGAAAGTTTGTCAAACCTGTCCCTACCGCTCACCAACATGGCAGGTAGTGCGTCAGGAAATGTGTCAGGAAATGCAGCAGGTAATCCAGCAGGTAGTGCGTCAGGACATGTGTCAGGAAATGCAGCAGGTAATCCAGCAGGTAGTGCATCAGGTAATGAGGCAGGAAAAGCAGCAGGTAATCCAGCAGGTAGTGCATCAGGAAATGTGTCAGGAAATGCAGCAAGTAATCCAGCAGGTAGTGCGTCAGGTAATGAGGCAGGAAATGCAGAAGGTGCAGAAGGTAATCCAGCAGGTAGTGCGTCAGGTAATGAGGCAGGAAATGCAGACGGTAATCTAGCAGGTAGTGCGTCAGGTAATGAGGCAGGAAACGCAGACAGTAATCCAGCAGGTAGTGCGTCAGGTAATGAGGCAGGAAACGCAGACAGTAATCCAGCAGGTAGTGCATCAGGTAATGAGGCAGGAAACGCAGACGGTAATCTAGCAGGTAGTGCGTCAGGTAATGAGGCAGGAAACGCAGATGGTAATCTAGCAGGTAGTGCTTCAGGTAATGAGGCAGGAAATGCAGACGGTAATCTAGCAGGTAGTGCGTCAGGTAATGAGGCAGGAAACGCAGACAGTAATCTAGCAGGTAGTGCTTCAGGTAATGAGGCAGGAAATGCAGACGGTAATCTAGCAGGCAGTGCATCAGGTAATGAGGCAGGGAACGCAGACAGTAATCCAGCAGGCGGTGCATCAGGTAATAAGGCAGGAAACACAGACGGTAATGTAGCAGGTAGTGCTTCAGGTAATGAGGCAGGAAACGCAGACAGTAATCTAGCAGGTAGTGCTTCAGGTAATGAGGCAGGAAATGCAGACGGTAATCTAGCAGGTAGTGCGTCAGGTAATGAGGCAGGGAACGCAGACAGTAATCCAGCAGGTAGTGCATCAGGTAATGAGGCAGGAAATGCAGACAGTAATCTAGCAGGTAGTGCGTCAGGTAATGAGGCAGGAAACGCAGACAGTAATCTAGCAGGTAGTGCTTCAGGTAATGAGGCAGGAAACACAGACGGTAATCTAGCAGGTAGTGCGTCAGGTAATGAGGCAGGAAACGCAGACAGTAATCCAGCAGGTAGTGCGTCAGGTAATGAGGCAGGAAACGCAGACAGTAATCCAGCAGGTAGTGCATCAGGGAATGAGGCAGGAAACACAGACGGTAATCTAGCAGGTAGTGCGTCAGGTAATGAGGCAGGGAACGCAGACAGTAATCTAGCAGGTAGTGCGTCAGGTAATGAGGCAGGGAACGCAGACAGTAATCCAGCAGGTAGTGCATCAGGTAATGAGGCAGGGAACGCAGACAGTAATCCAGCAGGTAGTGCGTCAGGTAATGCTTATTTATTCACAGCAGTGATCTATAATTAACACCAGACTTTCCATGTAGTTTATTTCACAGAGTGAACCATGTGCTGCATCTTACACTTTTTTATTGCAACAACTTGGCCTGAAAAAATACACTGACAAAGTAAAAGATGTTTTTTATCCAGAACAATGTAGTGGAACATCTAGTGGCGTTTATATTTATTGTCACGTGTTGGACCCTTCGGCTCACTTATCAGGGTCCAGTGCGCAAGCGGGGCCCTCCTCCATCAGGTCTCCGGGCAGCGGTGATGGGTCCTCCGTCTTCCATCTTAGATCGCAGGAGTGCGCATGTCCCATCTTTTCTCTTCTCCTATTCCTGTGCATTGGTCGATTGACTATCACTCCCTCTCATCCCTCTGCCATCATATGGTGACAGATCTTCATTTCCTGCTAGCCTGTAGCTGGACCGTTTTGACTCTTGTTGTCCATGTTTCCTTGTGAATCCTGCTATTCAGCTTCTTTATGTAATCCTGGTTTCCAGTGTCCTATGCTTCTCATCCTGGTATACAGTAACTAGTGCAGTTCCAGATAACTTTCTCCAGTATTGTGTACCCAGAACTTCTCTTCAATTACCGGCTCTTGCCAACCAAACCTCTGTGCGGGGGTCCATGGAGAAAACCTTCGCCACATTATACTCTACGTCTCCGCAGTGGGTGGAGCTAAATCATGCAGACTGTGAGAATCCTTCCAATTCGTTGTGTTCCGAGACAAATACTCAGCAATATAAACCTTCCCCAATAGGGAGACCTGGAAAATTCCTGCACCTGGATACAAAGGGGGCAAGGCTAATCTGAAAGTGGGTGGAGCTTATCAGAGAGACCGTGCGACAGGATGGACCGCTATGCCACCCTGTCTGTTGTGTTGCTGGGGACCGGCTGGGCTTGCCTTGCCACCGCCCCTTCTTTATCCCAAACACGCCAATCCTGTTGCAGTAGGAGGAGCCTACTGCCACCACTGGGGTCCTACACTGACACCTAGAACCGCTTCCTCCTGGGTAACTCTAGCTGCTAGTGTAACCCTTGCTGGGCTGGTACCCCTGACCTCTTTCTTCAGATCAGGGTGCTGTGGATGGTTCCCCCTGGCCTATCACACTGGCCAGAGCTGCAGGGTAGCGGCAGAGCGTTGGTACTGGATGCTGGGTTCCAGAACAGCAGGATAACGGATTAGATTGGTCTAATCTGCGGTCACAGGAATTACAGCAGGGTTAGTCATCAAAGCAGGTTCTTGAAGCAGTGATATTTTATTAGCTCAAGTAGTCCTAATAAGGACAGTTACACACGCCAGTGGCACTGGCGATCTTTCCAGAAGTTACAGATAGTATGATACTACATAGTCAATCGGAGCTTTTAAGTCAGACTCTGACACAACTGTTACCAGGGACTAACACCGACCCCTGATCCTAGGTGGCTCTGCAAAGACTGAAAAATCACATTCAATAATTTAACATCCGGATATGATCTAATCTTGCATCTAACAGTTTAACTTTTCCACCAAACTGATTTCTCAAATGTGCTGTCTATATTGTTAGGAGGCTTCCTGTCTCTAATAAGACATGCACAGAGGTAAGGACCCTCTGCCGGGCCCTCAGGCCAAAGCAGGTGTTTGTCAATTCACATGAAAAGACTTACTTAGCATTTCCTGCTATAAGCAAAACAGACTTCCTCTAACAAATGGCTATTGCATCAGAGTTCAGTACATTTCTAATACAAATATAATACAGTATCAAAATCAGTACATTTGCAATGATATAAATTAGCACACTCCGCTAATAATTTAAATACATTTCTACAATAAATGATTTCTATGTGAACCTGCCACACACCGCTGCTTGACAGTTATAGAATGTAACCCTTGCAATAAAAATAAATGGCACAAACATAACTCAAGATATTACTTGGGGGACTGTGTGTATTCTGAGCAACAACTGTAATAAATACAGCCTACTGTGTAGCTGCATCGAATGAATAAGGGGGTATATTTATTAAACTGCAGGTTTGAAAAAGTGGAGATGTTACCGATAGCAACAAAGATTCTAGTTATCATTTATTTAGTGCACGCTACAAAATGACAGCTAGAATCTGATTGGTTGCTATAGGCCACATCTCCACCTTTTCAAACCCGCAGTTTAGTAAATATACCCCCAGGTCTTCTATGTGACTCCCTATGGTGTAAACCATGGTTGTCCAACCCGCGGCCCGCATGCGGCCCAGCACGCCTGTAAATGTGGCCCAGAAGGAGTTTTGGTTGTGGCAAGGGGGCAGCACTGTTAATGGAAAAAAAAATCCTGCAAAAAAAAGAAAAGAAAATACTTACCTTGCGGTCACGTCAGCTGGTACTCCGGCTCCCTCCCTTGTCTCCTCCTCCGTGCGGTGCTCGCAGTGAATGTCGGGCGTGATGTCATCACACCCAACATCCATTGCGGAGCGCAGCACAGAGGAATCACCCGCGTGAGAAGAACAATCAGCAGCACAGAATTGGAGAAAAGAAGAGAAGAGGACAGGAGAACAAGCCGATTAAAAGGTAAATTAAGGGGGATTTTTTTTATTATTTCAAGGGACGCTGACCAGTGAATAAAAGTCACCTGGTCCTGGAGCATCATGGACCTTATCTCCCTGCTACATACTTCTACTTGTAATACTAATGGGGCATTATATATTATTCTCTTTGGCCCATTATAAGTTGTTATTCCTTAGCTAACAAAGTGGTGTAATTAACAAAACAGGTCACAATTTGGGGTCACAGTGGTGTATATGTCAGGTACCGCAGGCCTGGTCAGGGCACCCTGATATACAATGCCTGGCTTAAATGCACTTAATTGATATTGCATCGTAACAATACAAAAAGTGATTATAGTATAATAACTAGTGAGGATTTTTTAAACAGGGCGATTGAAAGGTAAGTATAGGGGATTTTAAAAAAAAAGTGATTTTATATATATATATATATATCACTTTTTTTCTCATATATATATATATATATGTTAACTATGTTTTCTATGTTTTTTTGGATGATCAGCTATCGTTATTGTTAGTGTATCTTATGTGCGGCCCAAACCAACTCCTCTTCTTCCAATGTGGCCCAGGGAAGCTAAGAGGTTGGACGCCCCTGGTGTAAACTCTGATCCGGCCACTAGGGGTCACCAGATGATAAGGAAAGACATCTGGATTACAGCACAGAGGATAATGAAGATGCCTGGGATAAGGGTATATTCTGTACGGCTTGTTACCTACCAACGGGACGGGACCCGAGGGCCTCCACCTTGTGCAATTGTGTAAATCTGTCACCAAAACACAATGGACCAAAAACCACAAAATAGATTCAGATGAAAAACCTGTTTATAACGTCACAAATCAAAACCATTTAACTCCAAAGAGATACATTTTACTCAACTTCCACATGTCAGGATGCTGCAATGTCTTGGTTTGTGTAGATCTATTTTCAGGCTGGATATAGAGATTTGATCAAAATGCTTAGTACACAGCAAAGAAACTTGTCCAAGAATGTGTTTGGAGGTATGTTATAATGTAAGTAATGTCCTCAGATCAAGGGGCTCATATTACAGGACTGGTGATTAAGAAAATGTGTGAATTATTAGGGCTCAAGCAGCAGTTACACCCCCTTTATCACCCGCAGTCAGTGGGAAAGTAGAAAGGTTCAATGGAACATTTGAAACCAGACTTTAAAAATGATGTAAAGAAACTGGTTCTCTATGGACAGCCGTTGGTGCTGCACTCAAAAGAACCAGAGGACAACTGAACATTTCTCCCTATAAGATATTTATTGGTAGCGATAATATGGACATAACAGTGCGGTAGTTGTACAGTAATGTTGTACGTACACAAAGGATAATGAGCGAGAAATATACGGTCATTTAGAGAAGGCACAAGAATTACCGACATGTTGAAGGATTTTGGAAGTGAAGAACAGGACCTCTTGGGTGGTTAGGAAAAGGATCGTTAAGTATGGGAGCAGGACTTACTCAGTATGTTGTCACAGCACTGATAGTTATTGGAATTATTTATTTATGTTTTACGTGCCCCCTCTTTGCTGTTCAGAAGTAAGAGATTTGTTTAAGACAGAAAAAAATATACCAGACTCAATGTTGTGGTGATGGGAGAGATCAATAACCAATGTTGTGGTGATGGGAGGGATCAATAACCAATAATATGGTGATGGGAGAGATCAATAACCAATAATATGGTGATGGGAGAGATCAATAACCAATAATATGGTGATGGGAGAGATCAATAACCAATAATATGGTGATGGGAGAGATCAATAACCAATGTTATGGTGATGGGAGAGATCAATAACCAATGTTATGGTGATTCGAGAGATCAATAACCAATATTATGGTGATGGGAGGTATCAATAACCAATGTTGTGGTGATGGGAGATATCAATAACCAATGTTGTGGTGATGAGAGGGATCAATAACCAATATTATGGTGATGGGAGAGATCAATAACCAATATTATGGTGATGGGAGAGATCAATAACCAATGTTGTGGTGATGGGAGGGATCAATAACCAATATTATGGTGATGGGAGAGATCAATAACCAATATTATGGTGATGGGAGAGATCAATAACCAATGTTGTGGTGATGAGAAGAACATGATGTAGAATTGAACATCCATCTGTTACAGATATATAAAGGGAGCTGCAGTTCTACATTTTAGGGCGTCCTAATCTCCGTTACTGCGAGTATTGGCGATTACTCTGTCCTGACCGCATTTAATTTTTTCCTTTGTTTTCTGTATCCTCCTCCTCCTTAGAAATTACTTTATCACGTGATTTGTGTAACAGTAAGTAGTATGTAACAGTAAGTAGTATGTAACAGTACGTAGTATGTAACAGTACGTAGTATGTAACAGTAAGTAGTATGTAACAGTAAGTAGTATGTAACAGTACGTAGTATGTAACAGTAAGTAGTATGTAACAGTACGTAGTATGTAACAGTACGTAGTATGTAACAGTAAGTAGTATGTAACAGTAAGTAGTATGTAACAGTAAGTAGTATGTAACAGTAAGTAGTATGTTACTAGCAAACAACAGAGGAATAATATGGATGATCAATATGTGGAAGTTGGATACATTAATGTGTATAGAATGATTAAGAACTAGCAAAACATATATCTTACCATTATAAAACCTGCTGATATCTGCATAATTTACTATTCTGCTTAATATGTGCAATATATTGTGAAATGTATCTTGTGATGTGTAGATATAAAGTGGGGGTCAGACCTACAAGATGAGATATTCTGATTTGTAGATCCTGACTCATTGTCTTGTGACCAGCGGACTATAAAGGTATGAAGAACTGATTTGTGATCACCATGGTATCTTTCTGATCTGCATGTACGAAATAAACGAAACATAATGCAACTTCGTCTTAGAATTATTCCATATATAATCACTTCAATAGTCAGAAGGACAAAACAGATCTTCAAACTGAGAATAACTAATGAAACCCCATAACTGCAACATTTCTGAAGATAATGTAAGTGTGTCAGACTTTAGAATACTTGGTTTGGCTATAATACAGATATTATTACTATATCTAAGAACAAAGGAGAACCAGCAGATGAATGGACATCACATGAGGGAACATCACACTAGGCCACTGTGGGCAGTACAGTGGCTCAGTGGTTAGCACTTCTGCCTCACAGCACTGGGGTCATGAGTTCGATTCCCGACCATGGTCTTATCTGTGTGGAGGTTGTATGTTCTCCCTGTGTTTGCGTGGGTTTCCTCCGGGTGCTCTGGTTTCCTCCTACACTACAAAAACATACTTGGTAGGTTAATTGGCTGCTATCAATATTGACCCTAGTCTGTGTGTGTGTGTGTGTGTGTGTGTGTATATTAGGGAATTGAGACTGTAAACTCCAATGGTGCAGGGACTGATGTGAGCGAGTTCTCTGTACAGCGCTGTGGAATTAGTGGCGCTATATAAATAAATGGTGATGATGACCTGTACTTCCTTTAGCCAATCAGAAGCGGTTTCCCACACTACTCTGTGTCATGTTTATTGACTGGCAGGAGCTGTAGTGTTTGGGGGCTTCGCTTTTCAACATACTTTAATTCCCATTTTTAATCATGTTTAATCATATTTCTGTTTCTCAGAAACAAAAATACGATTAACCCCTTGAGTGCTGGGGGCTTTCTCACCTCCGCACTGAGCCTGTTTGTGATCACCATACGTTTACTTATTGCCGGATGATCAAAATTCTCTGCCCCCCCTTCTCCGCGCGTCGTTCATGAGGTGGTCTTTATTAAGGTGGGTGACCTTTCATTTCAGTGTTTATAATCTAATCATTGTGTTGCACTATTATTTGTATGTTTTATTTTTTTACATGTTTGAATCACATGGTGGAAAATTGTGGAGAGCTTCAAGTCATCATATGACTATAAGTACAATATTTCATTTCACACCCTAAGGTCTATGTGCGATAGCGCTTGAATATTTCCTATAATTATTTTAGTTTATTTTTATTGTATCAATTGTTTATGGTTGAAATAGGATTAATCTGAGCAGCAATTGTGTTTGAAGTGCTCTAGAAAACTCATCTTCTTTATTAAATTATAAATGACGCAGCGATCCTCTCAGACCCGGATCCGTGGGCTGGTTAGATCACGTCGGTACCACAGGACACAGTGCCCATTGCAGAGTCGTGGTGAGCGCCAGAAGCACACCCAGAAACACCCCACTTCATGCTCACGTTATATGATCATAGACTGATGCTTAGTTCCCCTGGTCTCACCTCGTTCCTGTCTGCTCTTTCCCTGTAGACAAAGCACCAGCTACTTACTAGATAGAGACACAACAAACATCTCCCACAATGCAGCAGGAAACTGTTAAGGCCACCAGTGCGGCATAAACTTGTAGAACTAGCGGTAGAGGTCTTCACCTATAGCAGCCGCCTTTCCCGTAGAGACTAGTTATGCTCACAGGTACTCGGATGCCCACAAGACTTACACTCAGTGTAGTACAAGTTTATGGTCACACGGCGGCGCACAGGAACAGGAGGTAATACACGGAGTAGGGACCGGACAGAGCATGGGCAGAGACGTCTGGTACAAGCTGGGTCTGGGTCACAGGCACTGGTTTAGAGTCCAGGTACAGGCAAAAGGTCAGGGTCACAGGCAATGGTTCAGAGTCCAGGGACAGGCAGAGGTCATACACAGATAATCAATCCAAGGTTCAACACCAAAATATCACAGGAGCAGGCAGCAGTACTAAGACAGGACACTATAACCGGCAGTGAGGCTCAGTTCTCAGCCTTAAGTAGTACTCACAGCCAATCGGGGAAGAGCCCTGAAAGTATACCCAGGATTTGCTTAATTAATAAATGGCACTACTGGCCAATGAGGAGAGTCCCCAGCTGCCTAATGGACTAAACAGCCATGAATGACTGGCCCTACACAGACCTGCGCGCGAATGGCTGTTTCACAGCTGGCTGGGCGCGTCCCAGTTGTTGCCCAGACAACCGGGACGAAGGGGTCGGAAGTGACGGCCGAGACGTCACTATTCTGTTAATAGCCGCTGTGGCCGCGGGCACCGCCACGGCTATAAACAGAAACAAAGAGGCTTCCGTAGGCTCATATGACAGCCCTGACTCTGATTGGCTCTTAGTCAGGTGACAGATGGAGAGACTTAGCATACTTGTTACTCAGTGGCTCCACAGCGGAACATCGGGAAGGGGAGGGGCAGGCAGGAATACCCCGCATGCTGCAATTATCAGGGGAACCCCCATCATAGCCCTAATGCTGCATCCTGCCCCATATACTGTGAGATGCTGTTCCTGTCTGGACTCTGTTCCTGCCTCCAACACCATCTGCAGGTTTGTGTAAGTGAAATAATAGTACAGTGTAAAAAACAAATTATTAGTCGTGTTTTTTTCCCTTTTTTTAAAAAACAAAAATCACAACTCACTATAAAATGTTATAATCAGTTTTTTCATTGTCACCAGTTTGACATTGGTTATAACTGTTGCAAATGGAAAAATCTGACATTTCCAGCAATTCGTCTAAAAACAAAAAGTGTCTGTGGCAACAAAGTATGTTTTTTTTTCCAAACACAAATGTTCGTAACCCCCTCCCCCCATTCTAGATATCCTGCACTTGCCCCAGAGCCAGTGATACCCCCGGCAGCACCCACCTTGCCAGCTGTCATTACACACACACAGCTTCTCCCCGGTTAGGTCACAGTAGCCGTGGTCAGGGCTCCCGCAGTTGTTCTTGCAGTAGGGAATATCACAGGCTTCTCCCTTCCAGTACTTGTCACAGTCACAGTACACCCTGCTCGGCACAGAGCTGCTCGTCGTACACTTCCCGTGGCCGGAGCAATTGTTGGGACAGGAGTTTATCCTGCAGGAAACAATCATATCCATGAGATCCCAGCTACACAAATCGTTTCAGATGATACATTATTGTTTTTATTATTATTAGTTATCATGTTACTTATAACCAGCTCTGTATCCACAGACGCTGCCGTCAGTGAGCCAGACACTTGTGTCGTTCACAATATAAGGGTGATAGACCAGGCGTGAGGAAGCCGACACGTTATGTTACTGTACACAATATAAATACATTTTCTTTATTTGTGCTGCGTGGGGGATATGGTTCAACAGTCGCACTGCGCTACACTGCGGCTACTGATGTCCACGTGAAACCGCTTTTGGGGTTTTTTCAATGTGCAGATTGACCCCACTAAGGCTTCTCTCGCCTCCGCATGGAGCCTATTTTGGAACTTTTTGGGCTGCTCAGATTCCAACGTCAACATAAGTAATATGCATAAATAATCCACACAATTATACCTTGTTTATGTCAGAAGACTTTGAGTTTTCAGAAATTTACATTAATTTGATAATATCTCCTGTCACACCCAAATCTACCCAAAGTGGCCAAAAAGTGTTTTTTATTAAAATTACAAGAAAGTAAATGTGTGAATTTTTGTGGTTCTGCCTTTGGCATCAAAAACAGCAAAAATCTAATAAAATCTGAACAAAAATGATGTGTTTTTTTATTACTAGTTTGCACAGTCTTGAATAAAATGAATAGAATATGTAGCAATAAAATGGGCAGATAGACAAAATACCAAATCAAATAAGTGTTATAATGTGTGGTACTTTCTTGGAGCCTGAAGATCCAAGAAAATACCCTGCACCCACCCCCCCCCCCCCCCTCCCCCCCAGCTCCTCTGGACTAATTAGCTCAGATTAGTATATTAGTACACTATACTCATTCAAGTGAGGGGAAGCCATAATTATTTGGCGGAGTGGGGATGATCTGGGCATTACAACAACACCTCCCCCATCCATGGACTCCTCAATATTTTCTGTAGCGCTGAGGACAAGCGGGATCCATAGCACTAAAGTGGTTACAAAGAGGTGGCAATGCTAACCACTGTGCTGCCCTGCACTGTTATTTAGCTGTTCGCTGATTGGAGAATAAACACTGTAGCTGATAGACAGGAGAAAGGGTCGGCCTATAGGACGTAACGCTCATAGGCCCCCATCGCCCCCCACCCTATAGAGGGACACAGTCCCTATACGTACGAGTAAAAGATGTTAAACCCCGTCAAGTTGTAAGCAGCGTCGCTAAAAAAGTGAAGCAAAGCGTATCCTGACGTCGTCACCACCTCCGGGACCGTCTCGTTTCCTGCAGCCTCGGGAACTATCAGACCACTGGTGGAGAGAGAGAGATTGTAGTGTTATATATAGTACATAGAGCAATTGTAGTGTTATATATAGTACATAGAGCGATTGTAGTGTTATATATAGTACATAGAGCGATTGTAGTGTTATATAAAGTACATAGAGCGATTGTAGTGTTATATATAGTATATAGAGCGATTGTAGCGTTATATATAGTATATAGAGCGATTGTAGTGTTATATATAGTACATAGAGCGATTGTAGCGTTATATATAGTACATAGAGCGATTGTAGTGTTATATATAGTATATAGAGCGATTGTAGTGTTATATATAGTATATAGATAGAGCGATTGTAGTGTTATATATAGTATATAGAGCGATTGTAGCGTTATATATAGTACATAGAGCGATTGTAGTGTTATATAAAGTACATAGAGCGATTGTAGTGTTATATATAGTATATAGAGCGATTGTAGTGTTATATAAAGTACATAGAGCGATTGTAGTGTTATATATAGTATATAGAGCGATTGTAGCGTTATATATAGTATATAGAGCGATTGTAGTGTTATATATAGTACATAGAGCGATTGTAGCGTTATATATAGTATATAGAGCGATTGTAGTGTTATATATAGTACATAGAGCGATTGTAGTGTTATATATAGTATATAGATAGAGCGATTGTAGTGTTATATATAGTATATAGAGCGATTGTAGCGTTATATATAGTACATAGAGCGCTTGTAGCGTTATATATAGTACATAGAGCGATTGTAGCGTTATATATAGTACATAGAGCGATTGTAGTGTTATATATAGTATATAGAGCGATTGTAGCGTTATATATAGTACATAGAGCGATTGTAGTGTTATGTATAGTATATAGAGCGATTGTAGCGTTATATATAGTACATAGAGCGCTTGTAGCGTTATATATAGTACATAGAGCGATTGTAGCGTTATATATAGTACATAGAGCGATTGTAGCGTTATATATAGTACATAGAGCGATTGTAGTGTTATATATAGTACATAGAGCGATTGTAGTGTTATATATAGTACATAGAGCAATTGTAGCGTTATATATAGTACATAGAGCGATTGTAGTGTTATATATAGTATATAGATAGAGCGATTGTAGTGTTATATATAGTATATAGAGCGATTGTAGCGTTATATATAGTACATAGAGCGCTTGTAGCGTTATATATAGTATATAGAGCGATTGTAGCGTTATATATAGTACATAGAGCGCTTGTAGCGTTATATATAGTACATAGAGCGATTGTAGCGTTATATATAGTACATAGAGCGATTGTAGTGTTATATATAGTACATAGAGCGATTGTAGTGTTATATATAGTACATAGAGCAATTGTAGCGTTATATATAGTACATAGAGCGATTGTAGTGTTATATATAGTATATAGATAGAGCGATTGTAGTGTTATACATAATATATAGATAGTGTTATATATATATAGTACATAGAGCGATTGTAGTGTTATATATAGTATATAGATAGAGCGATTGTAGTGTTATACATAATATATAGATAGTGTTATATATATATAGTACATAGAGCGATTGTAGTGTTATATATAGTATATAGATAGAGCGATTGTAGTGTTATACATAATATATAGATAGTGTTATATATATATAGTACATAGAGCGATTGTAGTGTTATATATAGTATATAGATAGAGCGATTGTAGTGTTATACATAATATATAGATAGTGTTATATATATATAGTACATAGATAGAGCGATTGTAGTGTTATATATAGTACACAGATAGAACGATTGTAGCGTTATTTCTATAGTATATAGATAGAGCGATTGTAGTGTTATATATATAAAATAGAGACTAGCATTATTTATATAGTAAACAAATAGAACGATTGCATTGTTATTTATATAGAATTAAGATAGATCAATTGTAGCATTATTTCTACAAAATATAGAGATTGTAACCTTTTTTATTTAGTAGATAGAGCAATTGTAGTGTTATTTATATAGTATATAGATAGAGCGATTGTATTGTTATTTATAGAGAATAAAGATAGAGAAATTGTAGCATTATTTCTATAAAATATAGAGCGATTGTAGTGTTATTTATATAGTATATAGATAGAGCGATTGTATTGTTCTTTATATAGTATATAGATAGAGCGATTGTAGTGTTATTTATATAGTATATAGATAGAGCGATTGTAGTGTTATTTATATAGTATATAGATAGAGCGATTGTATTGTTATTTATATAGTATATAGATAGAGCGATTGTATTGTTATTTATAGAGAATAAAGATAGAGAAATTGTAGCATTATTTCTATAAAATATAGAGCGATTGTAGTGTTATTTATATAGTATATAGATAGAGCGATTGTAGTGTTATTTATATAGTATATAGATAGAGCAATTGTAGTGTTATTTATATAGTATATAGATAGAGCGATTGTATTGTTCTTTATATAGTATATAGATAGAGCGATTGTAGTGTTATTTATATAGTATATAGATAGAGCAATTGTAGTGTTATTTATATAGTATATAGATAGAGCGATTGTATTGTTCTTTATATAGTATATAGATAGAGCGATTGTAGTGTTATTTATATAGTATATAGATAGAGCAATTGTAGTGTTATTTATATAGTATATAGATAGAGCGATTGTATTGTTATTTATAGAGAATAAAGATAGAGAAATTGTAGCATTATTTCTATAAAATATAGAGCGATTGTAGTGTTATTTATATAGTATATAGATAGAGCGATTGTAGTGTTATTTATATAGTATATAGATAGAGCAATTGTAGTGTTATTTATATAGTATATAGATAGAGCGATTGTATTGTTATTTATATAGTATATAGATAGAGCGATTGTAGTGTTATTTATATAGTATATAGATAGAGCGATTGTAGTGTTATTTATATAGTATATAGATAGAGCAATTGTAGTGTTATTTATATAGTATATAGATAGAGCGATTGTATTGTTATTTATAGAGAATAAAGATAGAGAAATTGTAGCATTATTTCTATAAAATATAGAGCGATTGTAGTGTTATTTATATAGTATATAGATAGAGCGATTGTAGTGTTATTTATATAGTATATAGATAGAGCGATTGTAGTGTTATTTATATAGTATATAGATAGAGCGATTGTATTGTTATTTATATAGTATATAGATAGAGCGATTGTAGTGTTATTTATATAGTATATAGATAGAGCGATTGTAGTGTTATTTATATAGTATATAGATAGAGCGATTGTAGTGTTATACATAATATATAGATAGTGTTATATATATATAGTACATAGAGCGATTGTAGTGTTATATATAGTATATAGATAGAGCGATTGTAGTGTTATACATAATATATAGATAGTGTTATATATATATAGTACATAGATAGAGCGATTGTAGTGTTATATATAGTACACAGATAGAACGATTGTAGCGTTATTTCTATAGTATATAGATAGAGCGATTGTAGTGTTATATATATAAAATAGAGACTAGCATTATTTATATAGTAAACAAATAGAACGATTGCATTGTTATTTATATAGAATTAAGATAGATCAATTGTAGCATTATTTCTACAAAATATAGAGATTGTAACCTTTTTTATTTAGTAGATAGAGCAATTGTAGTGTTATTTATATAGTATATAGATAGAGCGATTGTATTGTTATTTATAGAGAATAAAGATAGAGAAATTGTAGCATTATTTCTATAAAATATAGAGCGATTGTAGTGTTATTTATATAGTATATAGATAGAGCGATTGTATTGTTCTTTATATAGTATATAGATAGAGCGATTGTAGTGTTATTTATATAGTATATAGATAGAGCGATTGTAGTGTTATTTATATAGTATATAGATAGAGCGATTGTATTGTTATTTATATAGTATATAGATAGAGCGATTGTATTGTTATTTATAGAGAATAAAGATAGAGAAATTGTAGCATTATTTCTATAAAATATAGAGCGATTGTAGTGTTATTTATATAGTATATAGATAGAGCGATTGTAGTGTTATTTATATAGTATATAGATAGAGCAATTGTAGTGTTATTTATATAGTATATAGATAGAGCGATTGTATTGTTCTTTATATAGTATATAGATAGAGCGATTGTAGTGTTATTTATATAGTATATAGATAGAGCAATTGTAGTGTTATTTATATAGTATATAGATAGAGCGATTGTATTGTTCTTTATATAGTATATAGATAGAGCGATTGTAGTGTTATTTATATAGTATATAGATAGAGCAATTGTAGTGTTATTTATATAGTATATAGATAGAGCGATTGTATTGTTATTTATAGAGAATAAAGATAGAGAAATTGTAGCATTATTTCTATAAAATATAGAGCGATTGTAGTGTTATTTATATAGTATATAGATAGAGCGATTGTAGTGTTATTTATATAGTATATAGATAGAGCAATTGTAGTGTTATTTATATAGTATATAGATAGAGCGATTGTATTGTTATTTATATAGTATATAGATAGAGCGATTGTAGTGTTATTTATATAGTATATAGATAGAGCGATTGTAGTGTTATTTATATAGTATATAGATAGAGCAATTGTAGTGTTATTTATATAGTATATAGATAGAGCGATTGTATTGTTATTTATAGAGAATAAAGATAGAGAAATTGTAGCATTATTTCTATAAAATATAGAGCGATTGTAGTGTTATTTATATAGTATATAGATAGAGCGATTGTAGTGTTATTTATATAGTATATAGATAGAGCGATTGTAGTGTTATTTATATAGTATATAGATAGAGCGATTGTATTGTTATTTATATAGTATATAGATAGAGCGATTGTAGTGTTATTTATATAGTATATAGATAGAGCGATTGTAGTGTTATTTATATAGTATATAGATAGAGCAATTGTAGTGTTATTTATATAGAAGATAGATTGTAGCATTATTTCTATAAAATATAGAGAGATTGTAGCGTTATTTATATAGCAAACAGACAGAGCAATTGTATTGTTATTTAAATAGAATAAAGATAGAGCGATTATACCATAATTTCGATAAAATATAGAGATTGTAGCGTTATTTCTATAAAATATAGAGAGATTGTAGCGTTATGTGTACAATGTATAAATAGCGATTGTATTATTTATATAATATAAAGCTAGAAAGAAAGAGAGAGTGAGGAAAGAAAAAAAGAGATATTGATTGCAGCGTTATTGACACATCAGATATAGATAAATAGACACAGAGAGGTTATTTTATTTGCATTAACATATTATACAGTAACCTCTAACCTCAAACTATCCCTACATTTCCCCAGATCAATATATGTACAATCCCTGTGTTTAGTTCTATGTCCAGACAACACACAAGAACATACAATATATTGGAAAGAGTGAGGACATGGAGGAAACTGTTGATGTTTATGATGTCACCGTCCTCCAGGAAGACGGTTGGGACGTAGCTGTAAGTGAGCGGCTGAACTTATCACACAGGAACAGTTGTGTCTCTGGGTACAATTAAAGAGCGGTGCGTTCTCAGCATTAGGAGCAGATAATGAACTGAGCACCAGGCAGTACAGAGAGCTTCCCCCACACCAGGGACCACATCCGTGAGGCTCCAATCAATACAGACTGTCTCTCACATCTCATTATTGACAAACGGACACTTGCAGCCGCTGCTCTTTCTTCAGGAAGAGGTCACGTAGCAGCTAAAAGGGACCTGGACACAATGTCTGCAACAATCTAACAATTCCCTAAAATCAACTTATAAATGGGAAGATTATTTCTCCTCTTAGTTCATTTCTAACAGCTTCCAAAACTGCTGAGAATTATCTATATATAGTCTGGAAGATGTTCAGTCCTAAGGGGTGATTCCCTGTAACTACCACTAGAGTGCGCCAACGTACACTAAATAACGCTACAGAAACACATTGTAGCCACTTTTCATGCTCAATATTGCCTATACACTAGTACACCAAAGGCAATCGGGTCCCAACTAGACTTACATTATCATCTCCTGTGGATGTAGACCCTGACTCCTAAAAAAAAAAAAATAGCTTGCATCACAGAATACATGTACTTTCCTGCTATGTTACACCTAACGCCCCTGTAACTCTTATTTCTGGCTAATCTACGGCTCCTGCTCTCCTTGCAGAGAGGAAACCGCATTAAAGCTGGAGGTGGGAATTGTGGGAAGTTTCTAACAAATTAATTTCTTGCACAGCAGTCTCATACAGGGTCCGATACATTAAGGGACGCCCACTGAACGTCATGTGCTCTTTAAAAAGAACTGCACGCATATTAAGTACACGCACGTCCGAATTCAACAAGGAGCGGATCTAAAGATACGTCTGGTGATGAATACAGGTCTAGGTCCGCTCTGCGCTAACAGACATCACACTGCAGGATTCGTCCAATACTTATGGGGAATATAAAGTCACAAAAGAACGCACAGAAAAAACTATTCAATTAATGCCACTTGTTAATAATATAGTCATTAATGACAAAACATTAAAAAATAAAAAAGTGGGGTGTTTTTTTTAGCTTTTTTTCCATGAAATACATTTATTAGGATGTTATTAATGACTACTGTATATATAATACATTGTTACAGTTGCTCCTGATTACAAACACATGTTCTAGCTGTATACACAGGCGTCATCACTAGTAATCAGCACTTACACCTGACCTGTAGCTGGAGCAAGTGATACGGCTGAAAAACACGTAGAGATGCGCAGAGCTTGAATCGGACGCTATATACTCGTGATTGGCATTTACTGTACATTGACTACGGCAAACGCCTCTCCCCGCCCTGTTCCCTTCCTAAAATCACAGCCTATAGTAAGTGTCAAAGATGAATTGATCCTGGCTGCGTTCTGTGGCGTGTGGTCCAGTTCTGCGCAGAGCGGCTGTGCGGATTATATGCACAAAATCATCATCCCTTAATGAATCAGGTCCAGTATGTTTATACAATCAGCACAAAATGCAGATGACTTAGTGAAAGGTATAATATAATCTAATACAATAAAAACACTACATTATTAAGATAAAAAGAGAGTAAAGTGGCCTCTTGAGTCTTATATTTCTATATATATATATACTTTTGTTTCCCTTAATGATAACATTTGGAGCAGTCATGTAACGAGTCCTTGTGATATTATACAGCGCAGGACGAGAGATATCCGGCTACATTCCCGGGAAACTTCCTGTCTCAGCCTCTTCCCGGGAGAGATGAGAGTGTATTGGACAGATGACAGATACCAGAGCTCACCTGAGAACAGCAATTAGAGGGGAATATATTGAATCTCCGTCATAAACATACATATGGTCCCAACTGCATTCTGTGGCGAAATGATTGAATCGCAGCCTCAGCACGGCGTTCGGGCTGGAAGAGAGGGAGGAAAGGTTATCTCTCTGTGAGCGGACCTCGCTGTTTAATCAGCTCCACGTTCCTTGCTAAACCCTGACGGTATTACCAGCCTCCTCCCACAGCGCCACAATATGCCGCTAACGTCAACAGAATGAAATCTCAGCATATAAAAGAGTTATAAATAAAAGATCATTATAAATAATAAGAGATGTGAGTGATACCACTTCTTAATACATAGTATCCTTCTTTATCCACTGAGGAATTGTCACTAAATATTAAATGATAATAACAGTGCTAAATTAACAGCTAAAACGAGATCGCAATAAACATTTAATAAAGGGCACCTCACTATAACACATCGCCCCAAACTGCTGTGTAATAATTCATACCCCCTTAGCTGCCACAGAACAGTGCCCCCCAGTGGGCAAATCAGCAAATAACATGTTTCTATGTCTTCATATCCCCTGGTGGTTTACGTCTCTGTTTTCTACTACTGTTACTTTACTGTAGTAATGTATATTGTTTCATGGAACATATAATCCTTTACACTGTCTCCTTTTACTAAATTATTTGCCTTGGACTTATTGCTTCTTTTCTGTGTTTTTCAGAAATGCCTTCATGTCATTCTGGCAGACTTTTCATACCATGGTCCTTGGACATGACAAAGAGACTGCTCTGTGGACACATAGGCAGTGACGCTCAGCTGCAATATAAGATTATCAAAATAAATGCCGCTGCCTGGAGAATATAGAGGCTTTGGTGAAACACACAGAAGCATTTGAGTGATATTAATGTTTCATGACAGTGTTTTTTAAAAAAAAGTCAAAATAGCCTGAAGGTGAACGAGAGCCTTTCCACGGGGTATCTGAACCCAGGATTCCCACTGGTCTAACTTTGTATCATAACTCTTAACCTCAATAACACTTTCTCTGTCCTAAACTGCAGCTGCCATGGAAACAAGTAGATATAGTTTATAACTCTGTGTGACTATGGCAATGAATTCTCTATATCACACAAGTGTTGCAGTTTTATCTATTTAATATGTTCTTATATACGCAGCATAAATAAGTCAGCAAATCTGGCAGAAGTCAGATTGAGCTGTCAACAGAGCGACGGGAGTTTATCCTGTGGTGTTGGGGGCTCCAGTGCTGCCCCCCCCTGTGAATAAGGGGATACTCACTAGCCCTCGATCAGCCACGTGCATTTGGTTTTGTACTTGTAGTTGATGGGTCCGTCCGTTAGATAGCCGGAGGGCTCTGTTAACCTGTAAGACAAGAGAGAAGAGGAAAACATTACCGCACAGCCTATTTATAATATATAATCTACACCTGGGGAATACAGTTATCATCTTTACTCAATAACATCTCTGGGTTTGCACGGGGTTGTGCACTTTTCACATAACTTTAGGTTACAACTTCCCTTCTCCCTAACAAGGATTTGTTGTAATTATCTTTATTAAAGTTACAGAGTAAGCGGCCATCTTGACGTTATGGGGCAGTGTTATCTCCCTGCCACAGACATTAGGGAGGAGCTACTAGAATACCGGGCAAATCAAAAGAGTGGTTTAAAGACAACAGAAATAAACGGTTCTTATGACGTATCACTGTCACACCGTCCTGTGTGCTGACATCATTATTTCAGAATTTTCAATGGCTACAAATATTTAATTATTATAACAACGTTTGACTCACATAAGAACCTGTTTGACGGGTAAGTACACACAGTGTAACCTGCATTCCACAGTAACAATGAATCATTGTGACTCCTCAATAACCACATTACTCGTTGCTGAGCTTGTATTAAAATACGTAAACTTTGGGATAAAGTGATAAAAATATCAGGGATTATACAGCACCATCTATCAGACTACAGATCCAATACTCTTATAGGTTAAGATACTGCACAGATAAAAAGAAAAAGTACATTTTATACTATAATATCTATCACTCTGCTCTCAACATCCTCAGGTCCATTTCCAAAGTGGATACTTCATCAGTGACTGCCCCACTTGGGGGGGGGGGGGCGGTCTCCCCGGAAGGTGAACGCTGACTTTACAGATTGATGATCAATATATCCTATAAGAGCCGCTACCAATACCCAGGGACCAATACCCAGGGACCACTTTCATACCCCGCACAGATCCTGCCAGCTGCGCCCTGGGTCCATACAGTGTTTCAAGTTAGTGATTGGTCGATTCACTGGTCAATATTCTGAGATCCACTGTGGATCCAGTCCGGCCAGTGCAAGGCAAGATGCAGCAAGGAGCCAATCAGAGCCTGGAATGGCTGATAACAGAGAACAATAGAGTGTATATATTTTTATATAATGCCTATGGATACTATAGGTGGGGGCTGAGTGAATGCTCGCTATAACGAGAGCTCGTCGCTCCCAGCCCCCAACAGACTGTGTATAACAGGAGGCTGTCCACCATCATGGCACACAAAGATCCATCCAATGCCGTTATGAGGTCCATCTTTCAGGAACTGACGCTCCAATACTATGGTGTGTAATACAACATGAGCGCTGTGGAATACCGCGCTCACTCTCTCATACAACCAGTGCAATCAGGACGTCTCCTGGAGAGAAGAGAGGAAGAATTTATCTGCCACTAATGTAACAGCGCCATTATGCACCTTGTACAGCGATCACACTAGTAATACCTGTAATGAAAGAGTTTGCTGCTTGAAGAGGTGCAGAATTGCCCGCTCCCCCATCACTGTCGTTTTGGGAGGATACGAGAGTGTCTGTTCTAAAGAGAGAGATGGAGAATGGGGCGCACTGCGGGCTCTCACACTCTCCTCTCTGCGCTGACCCTCTATAAAGCCTCTGCAGGGATAAATCGGACTATACGATGCTATCACAGAGCACAGGCAAACCGAGGGGGCTTTCCTAGTGCCTGGAAAACCCCCCTCCAAGCATGGGGCACTGTGTAATTGAGGTGGCTGGACCCTGCCCCAGCTTCACACGGCTCTGCTCGAAAAGAGAGAGCTGTGTGCCCCTAACAGTAGTGCACACAGCATTGCCCATGTAAATTATGAGGATAGGAAGAGTCGGAAAGCACCTCTCTAAAATTATTGCCCACCCCTATACATGCTGGTCACGCCCACTGGCGGTGTGGTGTGGAAAACCCCCCTCTGCAAATCCTGCGCTTGCCCCTGACAGAGCCAGGTCTGCCCTCAATCCCCCTATACAGTCAGGAACCTGCGTGGTGAACGCAGATCTATTTTCAATCTCTGCATGATCCAACACAAGCGCATTATATTACATATAACGCAAGATATACTCTGTGAATAGAGGATCCAGCACCCACAGTGTAGAGTATAAGCTTATTAATAGTCCCTGCTGATATCTGGGAGCATCCACATTAAAGGAAGGCGCTACGGCCTCATTCATTAAGGAAAGTAAGGCATAAAAAAGGAGGACAAACTATGTTACAATGAAACGAGTGTATATTAGTTTATTATTTCTCACATAAGTTTAATACCTGTTGTTTATTCATGTAGCTCACAGATACTGGATAGCTTTATTTTTACGTTGATATTTCAACTAGATCTAGTACATGCCCTACCCCAACTATCAATCTGCCATCATATTTTAAATGGAGCTCCCTGCAATGCAACAAGGTTTTGCCAAGGTGTAAAGTTACTCCTTATTTTTTGCTTTACTTTCCTGAATGACTCAGGTCCTACGAGTAGAAAGCACAATATTCAGGAGGGGAAATCTAACAATGTTATAATAACAAGTGATGTTAATATTTGAATAAATGGTGAGTTCTGGTGTCATCACATCAGGGTTCATTAGGAAATCTTGTGGATTATAAGTTATAAACGGCCACTCTAATGTCAATAATTATAGGTACTACAAGTCACCTCGGGCAGGGCGGCAGATTAACCAAATCTAACCGTCGCCTCTTGTGGCAGAAACACACATAGAAGGTCACAATACAATTCTCATTCTCTGTGACACAAACCTACAGCCGGTCAGCACACGAGATGTCTGTAACTAGCGCCAGGTGCGCGGCACTAACACTTATTTATGCCCTATATCCATCTGTGCACAAATCCTGATTATGTACAACTAGCAGGCAGACCTCCCAATGTACCGTGATAATGTTATCACCAATCTGGGGATTACGCTCCTGGATGATATCCACGTCTGAATGCTGCAGAGACCCTTCGCAGACCTGTACATAAAGCTCCCTGGACGCAGCTGTAGTCTTAGCTGTACTTAGTAGATGAGGCCACATAATCTGATCAAACGTAGAACCTGAAGAACTGGTGGGCACTGGCTGCCCGCGTTACATTATGTGGGCATTAGTCCTTAACTGGAAGCCTGGGCATATATCTGGGTCCCTATTTGTAATGCTGTTACCTTAGCCTCGCGGTGTATTAGATTGGAGCCCGGCCTAGTAATTCCTAGACAGAGACGGCTGCCTGAACGTGGTCTCATCCCTTACAGGGGCGACTATAAGTGACGTCCCCCATAAGAGGACAATATTGTCTTATTAGTGACTATTATCAGAAACGGTCTCATTTACAATTTTACAGCCAGAAAATGTTATTATTTACATCAATATCCTACTTCACGGAGCCCGGGGCCCCCGTCCTGCTCTTGGAGGGCCCACTCCTAGTGATAGGGGGTGAACACTACAGGTCTGTGTGTACTGAGATGAGTGATTCAGTACAGGGGTCGGGTCACAATAACTCATCCAGGAGAGCGGAGTCCACGGACAGATAGGGCACATGGCCCTCAGCCTGGCACAAGGCCTAGACTAACATATATCCTACACCACTGACAGACGCGGGCGAGGCAGGAACTGTGTTCATGTTGGACAAACGCCCAGATCGCCCCCCTCCTCCCGGCCACAGCCCCCCAACCAAAGAGGGGCACGTTCAGTATAACGCACAGGGAAGAGGGACTCTGCAGGAGGTATTATTACATAGGGACGTTATTGGTGGGTGATACAGTCCAGGGCTCTACACAATATACATATTACACCTTGTCTGCCCACAATGTACCAGCAGGGGCATAACATTAGAAATTGATATATGGGGAATTTACATATATTACAATTCTACTGTTACTATATAGTGTGAGACAAATAACTACTTCAACTATACCAGTAGCCTGAGCCCAGCCAATGAGGGGCTGCCCCATGATATAGTATACATTGTGTCTGCCCCATTATATAGTATACATTGTGTCTGCCCCATGATATAGTATACATTGTGTCTGCCCCATGATATAGTATACATTGTGTCTGCCCCATGATATAGTATACATTGTGTATGCCCCATGATATAGTATACATTGTGTCTGCCCCATGATATAGTATACATTGTGTCTGCCCCATGATATAGTATACATTGTGTCTGCCCCATGATATAGTATACATTGTGTCTGCCCCATGATATAGTATACATTGTGTCTGCCCCATGATATAGTATACATTGTGTATGCCCCATGATATAGTATACATTGTGTCTGCCCCATGATATAGTATACATTGTGTCTGCCCCATGATATAGTATACATTGTGTCTGCCCCATGATATAGTATACATTGTGTCTGCCCCATGATATAGTATACATTGTGTATGAAGTATATTCTATCCCACTCCCAACACTGTGAGCCTGATTCAATAACAACATAAATAAATAAACACAATAAAAAGAACACAGACATCACACACACATGTCCAAATTCAACAAGGAGCAGATGTGAAGATAATAGTCTAAGTCCGCTCTGCTCTAACAGACAATACACTGCAGGATACGTCCGGTACATATGTGGAATATAAAGTCTCAAAACAACGAACAGAAAAATAAACTATTCACTTAATGTCACTTGTTAATAATATAATCATTAATGACCATTTTACATGAAATACATATATCAGGATGTTATTAATGTCTACTGTAAATAAATACATTGTTACAGTTCCCCCTGATTACAAACACATGTTCTAGCTGTATACACAGCCGTCATCACTAGTAATCAGCACTTAGACCTGACCTGTAGCTGGTGCAAGTGATACGGCAGGAAAACACTGACCTTATAGAGGCCCAAAGCTTGAATCGGACTCTGCTGTGTGCGCACACAATGTACACTGACTACGGGCATACACTCAGTGCCCTCCCCGTTCTGCCCATGGAATCGTAGGGTCCTCTGCGCTCGGTTAAATGGAAGTTCTTCCGTTCACTGTCGTATGGTCCGTTTCTGGCCACACGCAGAGCAACTGTGCGCATTATATGCAATATATCACCATTGATGCTCAATGAATCAGGCCCTGTGTATCTTTAATTTTGTTTATGGTTCCAAAGGATCATTTGACTCTTTCCATATCCGCAGTTCTGGTGTCTGCGCTCCATGGTGAAGTGCATGTTACTCTGATGTAACACGAGCCAAAGCTCTATAATCAGCCAGGTAATCACATGTTTGTGCCATGTTTTCTGACTGCTCTACGGAAGAACGATCTTGGCAGAGGTCCTATAATTGGGCCGAAAAGTCGACTTACGATGTAAAATACTTGACTGAAACAAAAGACTATATGTTATGATCAGGACCTTCTCTATCTCACATATATATAACTTTATTGGAATAAAGAACGGGAGATGCAATCATATATAAGTCAGTAATAAAAGCTACACCACCCTCGGAACAGAACATCAACATAAAGGCGGAGGATTAGTGGTCATGGAAGGTCCCGAGCGGACAGTGAAAACAGCGTTACTCCCACCCCACATCTCATGGGGTCACAAAGGGTATAATGGGAGACATCATAAAGTTTATAGAATACTAAATTATTGCAAAACTATGGGCAGTGTGGTCTTCTATGTGTGGTGTACACTTATGTTTACTGTAAAGGGTCTCTCTGTTGGGGGCACACCTTTGCCCATCAGTACAAATATATATATATATATATATATATATATATATATATATATATATATCAGGATAAATAACACACATTTAGGAGCTAGGTGAAGCCCTGCAACACGATTGTTATTGTACGTTCTTAACATTTCATTTAGACAGCACTTTGTAATTAAATTGGTTCCCTTCTCAAACCTCACACAACCGATCATAACCATTCTCACAGTGTATAAAAGGAATATTAGCACTGTAGTCATTGTTAGATCAAACAGCTACATAAATAAACTCATGTAGATGTTTACAGCAATTAATTCCCATTTATTACCCCAAACCCTGCTGTACTGTCTGCTGCAATACAGGCCGGTCCCTTTGACAATGCTACCAGTGTGCACATATATATATATATATATATATATATATATATATATATATATATATATATAACCCCAAAGTGAGGCAGCTGGCATGTGGGGTGGCTCTCAATTTAACCCCTTCTGTCCTGTCACATGTCCACCTCTCAGATTAACCCCTTGTGTCCTGTCACATGCCCACCTGAGATTAACCCCTTGTGTCCTGTCACATGCCCACTTCTCAGATTAACCCCTTGTGTCCTGTCACATGCCCACCTCTCAGATTAACCCCTTGTGTCCTGTCACATGCCCACCTCTCAGATTAACCCCTTGTGTCCTGTCACATGCCCACCTCTCAGATTAACCCTTTGTGTCCTGTCACATGCCCACCTCTCAGATTAACCCCTCGTGCCTGTCACATGCCCACTTCTCAGATTAACCCCTTGTGTCCTGTCACATGCCCATCTCTCAGATTAACCCCTCGTGCCTGTCACATGCCCACCTGAGATTAACCCCTTGTGTCTTGTCACATGCCCACCTCTCAGGTTAACCCCTCGTGCCTGTCACATGCCCACCTGAGATTAACCCCTCGTGTCCTGTCACATGCCCACCTCTCAGGTTAACCCCTCGTGTCCTGTCACATGCCCACCTCTCAGATTAACCCCTTGTGTCCTGTCACATGCCCACCTCTCAGATTAACCCCTTGTGTCCTGTCACATGCCCACCTCTCAGATTAACCCCTTGTGTCCTGTCACATGCCCACCTCTCAGATTAACCCCTTGTGTCCTGTCACATGCTTGTGTCACTTTCTACGCTCCTCTGTCCGCCAGAACGCTATCAGTGTATATAGTGCCCTGGGGGCTGATTCCCCGGCTCTGACAATGGAGAGTGGTTTTATGAACTTGTGATACACAGCACTACAGCAGTCTCCACTAATGATAATTACAGTGATGTTCCTGTGAATGACTGCACACAGCACTAAGCACATACACATTCTATACATTAACATAACAATACCACTCACATTCCTCAACATAAATCAGAACCGACGGCAGAAGCAATGCAGGAAATTGCAATTATAAAGTCTATTTACGGAGTCAATAGGGCTCCTCAGTGAATGCAGCTGCTGCTGCTGCACTCTATGGCTGGATGGGAAATACTGTATAGAATATTCCCCACCTGCCGGCCTCTTGCTGTGTCAGAATACCCCTTCTGCTTTTCCCACTTCCAATAATCTAGCCGTAATTAGTTATTAATGAAAAAAAATGACCTAAACTTCAGTTAGTTTACTCAGCCCTAGTTAATGCAACTGGAAATGTGGGAGAAGCAGTAGTACATGTCCCCATCTTTCCTTAACCCCTAGCAACCTTGGAAAATCAGAAGACATGCGTGCCAACCCCCCTCTTACAGCCAAGCTGCTGTGCTCTCTCCTGTCAGTGTGTATCTATACGTGATAACATGCCGGGTCAGACAGGACTGCCCCTGGGCACAGAGCAGGCTGGCAGCGATGCAGCGTGTCGCTTGCTCAGCCAGGAGAGGCGAAGCCTGGGGGTCACAGCAGGAGAGAGGAGCTGGTGCTGTACATTATAAGGATATTAATAGAAGAGATGGAATGGTACAAACATTCTCTTATAGTACTAACAATGTATTTCTAAAACACTGGAAGTAAACCAGCTTGTAAATATAATGTAGAAGGAATAAATCTATTTAAGAAAAATGATGCTGTAAAGAAAGAGAAAGTGATGAGAAAGGAGCGTGATCCAGTGTGTGTCTTCCACTTGTATGATTCTGTCGGTTGTATTACTGAACAGGTTGCTTTCCATAGAGAGGTGCATATGACAGCAAGTCTTCCTACGTCTGTGTGACAGTATCCTCACATCACTAGACTGTGCTGCTGGAGGACCCTGCTCCTTCCACTATATAACTCTCAGTCTGTGGCTTCCTGCTACCTCCATTCCCCTCCTCACATCATGTCACTGCCCCTGTCACATGCAGCCCTGTCCTCACTAACACATCACTCATCTCCTGATATACTCTGTGCTGCTGGAGGACCCTGCTCCTTCCACTATATAACTCTCAGTCTGTGGCTTCCTGCTGCCTCCATTCCTCTCCTCACATCATGTCACTGCCCCTGTCACATGCAGCCCTGTCCTCACTAACACATCACTCATCTCCTGATATACTCTGTGCTGCTGGGGGACCCTGCTCCTTCCACTATATAACTCTCCGTCTGTGGCTTCCTGCTGCCTCCATTCCCCTCCTCACATCATGTCACTGCCCCTGTCACATGCAGCCCTGTCCTCACTAACACATCACTCATCTCCTGATATACTTTGTGCTGCTGGGGACCCTGCTCCTTCCACTATATAACTCTCAGTCTGTGGCTTCCTGCTGCCATTCCCCTCCTCACATCATGTCACTGCCCCTGTCACATGCAGCCCTGTCCTCACTGACACATCACTCATCTCCTGATATACTCTGTGCTGCTGGGGACCCTGCTCCTTCCACTATATAACTCACAGTCTGTGGCTTTCTGCTGCCTCCATTCCCCTACTCACATCATGTCACTGTCCCTGTCACATGCAGCCCTGTCCTCACTAACACATCACTCATCTCCTGATATACTGTGTGCTGCTGGGGGACCCTGCTCCTTCCACTATATAACTCTCAGTCTGTGGCTTCCTGCTGCCTCCATTCCCCTCTTCACATCATGTCACTGCCCCTGTCACATGCAGCCCTGTCCTCACTGACACATCACTCATCTCCTAATATACTCTGTGCTGCTGAGGACCCTGCTCCTTCCACTATATAACTCTCAGTCTGTGGCTTCCTGCTGCCTCCATTCCCCTCCTCACATCATGCCACTGCCCCTGTCACATGCAGCCCTGTCCTCACTAACACATCACTCATCTCCTAATATACTCTGTGCTGCTGGAGGACCCTGCTGGAAATGTATTGTGCCCCCATTACTGCTGCCTGTACGGTGTATCTATCAGCAATGAAAGGCTTTGTTTGGATTTTATTAACTGATGAGTGCTTGTGTCTAATATGTACTGATCTTACGCAACAGTGTGCGCTGGTTCCATAGTACAGCCTGTTGTCAGAGTACTTGTGGCTGTACAATTACCGCAGGCTCCTGCCTCTCCATCACAATGCTATTGAGTCCAGAGATTTAGAAACTAGCGTAACCCAGAAATGATTTCTGCTGCTTCATGGAGAACTATGGGAGAGATTTATTTCACACACTCTCTCTATACTGGAAGCAATAAATGGTAACAATCAGTTTTTTAATTGAAAGAGTTTCCTGCAGGATCCCCGAAGGCGACATGACCAATATGTAACCTCTGGCTGCCTGAGGATACGGCTAGTGAGTGTGACTATATCCCCAGGTGGACCATCTGTCCAACGAGGCAGAACATACGCTCTTCTCCCCTTTCCCGAAGCTGGAGTCTCAGTTATCCTGACCGACAATCCTACAAGACATTAAGTAGCGGAGAACATGGTAAAGACCAGACAGAAATACTCCTGTATCGGGCTGTGTTCAATGTGACGGATATCACAGGTGGAATAGGTGCTGGTACCAGGTGACCTCATATCTACATGTGTCTAATCCATCTTATAAATATTCTCACATTCAGAACTGTTACTGAGGCTAGATGTGCACAACTTGTGAGTGGGGATCTCAGTGGTTTTCTAGGAAACCGCGAGTGTCAGAAATTCAACACATTGTATTGACCTCTTTCGGGGTCCCAGAACAACAGCACATTGCCACTTGGGGGTCCAGATGAAAAGCATCTGAGCACCACTAAAATAGATAATAAACTGTACTATGTCTTATCTCTCCGTGGTTGTCAGTACATCTATGCTTACTCAGGAAATCATGTGCAGAAAAACACCAGGGGTAAATGTATCAAACTGAGAGTTTCCGGTGGGTTTGAAAATTGGAGATGTTGCCTATAGCAACCAATCAGATTCTAGCTGTCATTTTGTAGAATGTACTAAATAAATCCTCAAGGCCTACCAACCATCCACTTAGCCTCTCATCTCCTCTGTTTCTCCCCTGGCCCCTTTTTTTTTCTCCCCCCTTTGCTTCACTGGCTCCCTTCTGTGCCTGATTTGTTTACCCTCCCTTAGGATGTAAGCTTGTATGAGCAGGGCCCCCCCTTCCTTTCTGTCTCCATACCTGTTCTTCCGCTCCGTCTCTACTGTATTTGCCTGCCTGGAGTTTCTGGAGAACTGGTACTTTGCGTTTATTGTTCTGTACTGTTTTACCCTGTATAGTCTACTGTTCGTACTGTGTACGGCGCTGCGGAAACCTTGTGGCGCCTAACAAATAAATGATAATAATAATAATAATAATAATGCTGGCTAGAATCTGACTGGTTTTTCAAACCCGTCGGAAAACTCTCTGCTTGATACATTTACCCTCTGAGAACCAATAGGCCAAGTTCAACCTTCTCGTAAAGAAGAATACGGGAGCCAGAGGTCTGATGGAAGTTTTCAATTCCTTTGATTATTTTACAAGGTCAAGTACAAAACAATTTATTGGACGCAAGGAAAGACGGACAGACAGGACTGTTCAGCCACTGAGAATGAACACTGATACATGTACACTCAGCGTGGTTACACACATGAAACATGGAAGCGCGTCACACTCTGCACATTAATGGCTGGTACAAGCGGGCATTGTAAAACAGCGCCAGATAACGGTCAATTGATTTAAACAGAGCATTAGAAGTACATTAATGAAGGTGTATTCTCACGGATGTGATACATATGTTCAACCGCTACATAATCACCATTTATATGGTCAAAAATATAATACATACAGAGATGGACAGTCGACAATAATGACATCAACAGTATTATCAGGTTGACAATTCTAAAACAGACATTATTGTTTGGTCGACAATAATATTCCTAACAATACTGTCGACCAGGTGAATTGTAGACCTAATATTGTTGACTTTCTGAATGCCAACCAACTGAATGTTTAGCCGTCGACCATACAGCGGTCTCACAGCCTTGCTGTAACATTGTACTATGACCTTAATGAGCGTTCTCACATAATGCTAATGTATATAACAGCGGCGAGGTTACTGAATGCTGCAGAAAACATTGACGCAAAGTAAAGTGAAGAACAGAGCTTGTTTCTGGTCTACCAGCATGACATAGGTTTAACGGAATATGCATTAAATGTCTAATAGGAACGCTGTGTGTATTTATTGTGACATGTTTATAAGTCAAATCTGCTACACAGTCACAAGATGACTAAGAGTTAACTCCCACCGATAAACCGCTTTATATAGCAAGTGCCAGACAAGTGACACTGCTCAGAGCCAACGCGGTACGTTCTGTGAGCGCACGGAGGTCTGGTTGCTATGATACATGACTATGAATTAAAAAAATATGTTTCTGTACAGAACCAGCCCCCACGTCTCCAACACTGTATTGTGTCTAACAATCTGGAATCTGGACGGACACAATATCTACAGATGGAAACAGCGATACAGTGCGACACTGGCGTGATTACTGGTGGGCACCTGGTCGGTTGGGCGACACGCAACATGTCTGGAACACGGGAAAACATGGCTGTTGTCAGTCATAACTTCTAATACCTTCTATTTTAAATAGGAAGTGTAAATACTTCACGATACGCACCTCTGATAGATGCAGGAAAAGCGGCATGCTCAGATGCACCATGTGATGCCAACAGCTCAGTAATACTTATATCAGTGTGTACGTCAGGGGGAAGCGTAGGGAACGCGAGCGGTAGGCGCCTGTGCTAATACGCAAAGTTGTGCTGGTAAATAACCTAAAACCACGTTTATTCCATTATTAAGCGCTGTACAAGTAGTGTATTGTGGTCAGACACACAGGGGAGAATAAATTATTATTAATAAAATCAAAAGCCGCAATTACTTATTATTTATTAACAGTTATTTAGATGCTACATAAAAAAAATGAAAGACACATCCGTTGTTTATCCCTTTAAATGTGAAATGACAATCGTCCTGCATCTGTCTGTATTACGTCATGTGAACAGAGGCAGCCAAATTATTTATGTAATAGACCTAATAAAGCCGCAAGGTTAATGAATGAAGCACTGTCATCTGGAGGGCAGTCCGCAGAGAGCCAATCAGAAGCGGCTAGAAATCGCTGCTGTCATCGTCATGACGGATATTTGCGCCAGTTCTCCGGCACCCGCAGCAGAATACGCCTCCACCTCCACATATACCGGAGCTGTAATTAGTTGTAAGTAGAAGATATGATACAGTCGTAGGTGTATATTTTATCTGTCCACGTGCCCAGCACGAAAAATGTAACTCCTACTAAAAAAAACAGCCATAAGTTTAACTAAATGAGCCTATATATTATAACTAACGCTCATCCTTGGTCCCTATAAGAATATATTCTAGGGGAGCCTTTATAAATCAGTATAACAGCAATCTTTATGTGGAAAGAGAGTGATATTGAGAATACTGTTAACTCATTACTATACCATAATACACAATTATTACATATTTATATCTATGTTTATTGTGGCAAAAAGGGCAATTTTGTGCTCCCTGCACCATCGGCTTCACCTAGGGGAAGCTATCGAGAAGGGTATGTGGTAAATTAGGGCACTTTGCCCCAGGCCGTTAAGGGAGAAACTAATAATTCCTCTGGCAGTCTGCAGGCTCATGCTGCAGACAGGGTTAAATCTTCACACCTCCCTACACAGTGGGTCACAGGAGGAGCGCATGGGTGTGATTAATTAATGGTTTAGTCAGTTAGTGCTAGGGAGGAAGGTTAAATAGCTGGGTTTGTGTTGTGGGCAAGGCGGCTGATGCCAGCCAGTGGCCGGTGACTAGTAAGGGGACCAGGGGGTATATTTACTAAACTACTGGTTTGAAAAAGTGGAGATGTTGCCTATAGCAACCAATCAGATTCTATCTATCATTTATTTAGTGCATTCTACAAAATGACAGCTAGAATCTGATTGGTTGCTATAGGCAACATCTCCACTTTTTCATACCCGCAGTTTAGTAAATATACCCCCAAGGGTCTAGCTAGCAGCAGGGTCGCATGGAATTGTAAATACTTCTGTTTGTTTGTTTGCTGGAACTACAAGAATTGCTGTCTGACACCTCTGAATAAACTACAGCAAAGTGGTTCAGCAAACCTGTGTCAGGATCATTCGTTTGGCGAGCTTGTCACAAGTGTCTGTCCAACCAGCCAACAAATCCAGGGTGGTGGGTGATGCAAAAACAGGTTACTACGAATATATTTGCTGCAGATGTGGATAATGTATAGGTGATGCAAACCTTAATCACAAATGTATAGAACTGCTTGATAGTTGTGATTTACAGATGACATAAAACCTTTTCCACAAACAAAACTGTAAGATGTATGCTATAGGAAGCAAAATTTCGCTTTCGTACATGCCAAAATATTATTATGGAGGAACTTTGGAGGGCTTTGGTGAATGTGGCCACTACGCAGCAGGCCCAAATGCTGCAGCTGACAGAAGCTCAGAGAGATAATACTAAGCTCTTGTGTGAAGAGCTAGCTCAGGGGTGGAAGGTACATGATGTGTCTGGGGCGTCTGTCTTGCAGAAAATGTCCTCCACGAACGATTTGGAGGCAAATCCCTTTGAGAGAACTGCCACAAGACTTAATGACCACCCAGAGTCTGGGCAGTAAACCTGGTGCCTTATTTGAGCGCTGAGGCTCAGCTGGATAATGTTGATTTATCTGACAAACAGGCTTCTAAGTATCAGCAAGTAAAAGCTAAGATTTTGGCCCGGATAGGAGTGACGGGACCGGGGAGAGCTCTATCTCAAGGGTAAAGCAGTTCTTCACAGCTGGCTGAACTCTCCAAAGATCTGGTTGCAGCCAGGTGCCAATTCCCCTGGCCGTATGGTGGAGATACTAGCAACTGATCATTGGGTTTGTGGACTGGATCACAGAGGTGGGTGCTACAAGTGGATCCACAGTCTTATGAGGAGCATGTTATGGCGATAGACAGTTATTCCGCACCACATCACATGTCTAAGGCTCCAGAGGGTAATCCAAAGCTATTGCCCAGACGAAAGTTGACCCCACTGCAGGCGGAGTAAGTATGAAAAATCTCTCCACCTAAGTGCTTTGATTGTGGCGAACCTGAGCACCACTGTGCTGAATGTCCAAGGCTTCAGGAACCAATGGATTGTTGTTTTGCTCGGCTGAGATCCGCCGTACCATGTCTTCCTCCAAGGTGGGGGAGTCCGCTGCTATTTCGGGTGACTGTTCTGATAAACCAACATGCTGTTCTGGTCCTGGTAGACTCAGGAAGCGAGCTGACTCTGGTCTCTAGTTCTGTGGTTCCGAAAGAGGTGACAGCAAAGTTACCTAAGGTAAAGGTGCTGTGCATCCATGAAACTACTGAGGAATATGAGCAGACTTGCCTTCAACCTATTCTAAAAGGTCAAACAGTTGAAGTAGTGGCTGCCATAGCCCCAAAATTACTGTACCCCCTTATCCTGCGGCGAGACTTTCCCCGTTCCAGGAGGTTCTTGCTGACCAGACCTGGCTGGACACGTTGGCACATTTAACACCGGCCGAAAGTCCAATCTTAAAAGAACCTGTCCAACTCTGACTGGACCCGGGAAAAGAGCCAACAGAATTGTACTTAAAGGATTATGAATCGCCCCAAGTCTCATCCAAAGAGAGAAAAGGAGCAATTGATTAAATCATTTGCAGGTGACACTGTCACAGAGACTTTGTGGCCATCAGAGGAAGCTGAGAACTGGTCCCCAATTCCAAAGCCCATTTCATTACAAGACTTTGCTGGGGATCAGCTCAATGATGCTACCCTAGAAAATGCATTTAAATCTGTCAAAGTTGATGGTGTGCTGGACGTTGCAGGTGTACATTATTTATTCGTAGGGGATGTGTTGTATAGAGCGGGGTTGTTCAGAAGAAAAATGTGGAACAACTGTTAATACCTCGGCTAAACGTACCTTTAGTTTTAAAAGCTGCACACATACATTATTCTGGGGGTCATTCAGGAGACAATAAGACTTCATTGATAAATGTCATCAGTTCAGGCTGGAGAACACCGACCCCCAGAAATATCCGACTTTGTTGTTCGTCAATACTGTCATGAGTCGCGGCGGTGCCTCAGGCCACCGCGACTCTCTGTGGCCGCAGAAAGCCGTCTCCAGGACGACTGGGATGTCCCTTCCTGTTTCGCCCCCGGCCATTGCCTAGACAACGGTCGGGACGCTCTGTGTGAGAAGCCTCGCGTCCCGGCATTAGGGGTAGCCGGGCGCGGGCGCAGAGCATTAGGAATTAACTGTTAATTATTCAGCTCCTGGGGCTGATTAGCTGGCTGGTTCCCTCTGTTGCCATTGGTCAGTGGTTGTATTTAAGGCAGGGAGGACTTAGCCTCCCTGTCGGTTATTGTTCCATTTCCTGTGTACCTGCTGCTGTGTCTGTACCTGTAATTCTATTGGACTTCCCATGTATGACCTCTTGCCTGTTTGTTTGGATTTGATTCTTGCCTGTTGCCCTGACCTTTTGCATTGTGACCCGGACCTCCTTTGATCGCTGCCAGCCCTGACATCTTGCCTGTCCCTCACCACTGTTGCCTGCTTCTGACCTACGACCTCAGCCTATATCCTGACTATGCTAGATTCTACTCGCCGCTACCCTGCGCTACGGTACACTCATACACCTGTAATACCTTGAGTATAAGACCTGGGGGCATCCGAGTACCTGTGAGCATAATGAGCTCTACGGGAAAGGCGGCTGCTATAGGTGAAGACCTCTCCATCTGGTTCTACGGGTTTATGTTAAGACCGTTAGCCGTAACAAATATGAAGACAAATTATTATATGGACAGTCTGGGAAATCCATCGGCCGTTATGCCCTCTGCTGTATGATTTTGCTGCAATGTTGTGGGCAGAACGTCCATCCACAGTAACGGGGGACTCAGGCTTTAGTACTCATTACAGATGTGAATGGTTTGTTTCTCCAACAAATAGTTGTTTTTTATGTGACGCAGATAAAATAATCAGCATTGTTATTGTATTCCGCAGATAATTTGAACCAATGACAGAAGACTCTCTGCCAAGTTTATACAAATCCGTTTATAGGATCTCTTGCATCGGTTTCAGCAAATATTTTAACTATTCCTTGGAAGCTTCTCAAGTCCTCCAACCAGATATAAACAAAAAAGTCCCCAGGAACCTTTAGCGGAATCTCGTTATGGTCTCGTACTAAACAAAAACAAAACAAGTCAAAGTGTTTTCTGTCTGTTTTCAATGAAGCAAACAAATAAACTTTAAATGACATGACTTTTATAAAACTCTTCAGGAGCATGTCTAAACATACGTGTACAAGTGATAAATGGGTGTTTTATACTTTAAATTACACTTATCTCGGGGGGCAGTTATCCACGGGTTACCCAATCAGCTGTTCGTTAAAAATGACGGACAGCTGGCAGTCGGGATGGTTTGGGGTTGGCGTGGTGGGTGGTTAGATTTAGGCTGACTCTCACTGACTGACCATATTGCTGCGTCACACAGAGCGTCAGCCAGGGAAGCTGGCCCAACGCCGTACACAGCGCCAGGGCGAGACGCTCTCCAATCCGCCGCGCACACATCATTGTGTCCTGTTGGGTGACTACTGCATATTTTTTTACATTACTAATATTAGCGCTTTCTCAGTATCAATCTATATTTATTTTTATTTCCCTTGGTCTATAGATATTCTGCAAATCCTATTTGCTCTACAATATTGAATAAGCCCAAACGGTGGGTTATTCAAATGGGAATCTAGCGCCACCAGCGCTCATTACTCACAGTGATGTGAGAGAGGATTTGACAGGAACATTTTCATAAATATTTTTCATCCGCCGCCCTCAAGGGACAGAGCTATTAATAAACCGGCAGCACATGGAATGGCATTTTTATACCGGCTTAATGACTGTTTATATTGTGGCAAAAGAAGGATTTGCAGATAAAATATTGCTGGGGAGATAAAAATGGATATCTGATGATGTCGTTATAATATAAGGGGAAATAAAGAGGATGAGCGAGACACTTAGTGCTGCAAGTTTACTAAAAGCCCAGAGAGATGGGATCCAGAGATCGGTTGTGGGGGTTTAATGACAAGTTAGTTACAGAATTCACTTGTGACATATTTATATTCTAGTATCAGATTGATACTATTTGGAGTATATCAAAAAGAAAAATAAATGCATTTTGCTACTTTAAAACAACTTGTTTCCTTTATGTAAACTATAAAGCTGGGTACACACCTATCCGATCATACTGCAGATGTGATTTCTGTAGCGATTTTACCAACGATTGAAAGTCCCGATGAGCAGCGGATTCCTGTGTACACACCTACATGATTTACCGTCAGATCTGTGATCTTCATCTGCCGTTTTAAATTTTTCTGACAATGTCGCCAAATATCAGCGACTTGCAGAATCGGAGCTTAATACATTTACCCCCATGACGCTGTACACTACAGATATCTGCCTACACTGCGGGGCGTGAGTGTGTACACACTTCCACGTTTGCCGACATCGTTCCCTCGTTCCCACTCTAGTGATATCTGACCAAACCTTCATTTATCGTGCGATCTGCATGATAGCTGCAGCTTTACCTGTATAAGTTCTTGGTGCTGTACATCTGCTAGGTCATAATGTACATGGTCAGGTCTATGTGAGTCTGAACGCAGGAACTACAGGCTGATCCAGTTGTGTACAAGTCGGTATAAATCTCCTTCGTTCTGTCTCCGAAAGACATGATTTGAGATGGTTGGTCCCTAGGAGAGAAGACAATGCAGACAATGGATAATGTGCACCTGGGCACCATCCACGCTGAAGGCTGATGTGCTGTCATCCTGCCATCCATCCGCCCCTGTGTGTAAGTATTTGCACATCTCTTGGGGTTGGCTATGGAAGAGTGGATTCACTAACAGATCGGTGCAGAACTGTCTAGGTGCCACAGGACATCACACAGAGGATTTCTCCTCTCTGTATAAACTGCTGCTAGAATCATGAAAAGGAACGAGGGGGAGGTCAGTCTAGAACACCCAAATCCTTCACCTCATTATGCTGCTGTTAATGAGAACCCCCCCCCCCCTATTCATTCAGAGGGTCAAGCATTGAAACACTAGAGCCAGACAAGATGAAGTGCACTTAATGGGAGACGCAGCAGAATGGACTCTGCACAGATAAGAGGAGCTGACCCTCTCTCAGCAGCTGTCTGTCTGATCCCCGACAAAGCAGGTTTTGTGTTGGGAGAAGGCACCGACTACGCCCCATGAATGTCAATGGCAGCATGCCGAGGGTAAACAAGTAGAGAGAGGCCGAGTGCCAGGATCCTTTGTGATAAAGACATTATACGGCACTTCATTAAGGCACTTATTGCTGCCTGGTTTATAAAGAGGGACTCAACCCCCCCTCCCAAATCTACCTGACAGTGTCCATTAGAGGGTGAGCTACACTTGTTTTATGGATTCATTCTGAAATTGCCCCATGACCACTGTCATATTTCTGCTTAAGTCTGTCACACAATTACTTATTTTCAAATATATTCTGCCTGTAGACCAGGACACTCATCACCTAAATTATTCTGTGCTGCTGTGAACAATGTGATTTTCTGATACAGGTTGTTGTCCCATCTACTTGGAAACCAGAGGGGAACATTCCAGAGATCTTACTTTCTTTCCTGCCAGTATAAACCACTAGTTTAAGTGCAGCCATAAGCTGAGGGCAATTAAAATATTGTGCTATACTTTTATCAGCACTTACCACTAGGGGTTAACTGTTATTTGCAGCCAGCCAATCACAGTGGGGGGGGAGTGGTTTTTGGTGATGTTATGAATTATCCTGACATAGTGGGCCGGCCCTCTTGGTTCCTGGATCTTCGGATACCTATAGCATAGGTTTGGCTATGTTACGATTGAATAATTTCATTTTCCAGACGAGGCGCAGTAGGTGGGAGAGCAGTGCAGTCAGCGACTAATCGAAGGTGCTACCGTTGAATTGGCCGCACGTCACTGTGCGTTTTGCAGTAACCTGACTCTTGGTCCTCTTGGGTGGAGGGTTCCTTGGCGTGCTTTTGGGCAGGCGCGTCAATGTGGGTCCAGAAGGGGGCAGTCGCGATGACGCCAAGTTTACTACCGGCCAATGGTAAAGACTTGGGCATCGTAAAGTCTTGGGACTGTGGTAATTGAGATTCACCTTACGCTGTATTGGTTTCAAGGTTGGTTGTTAGCTGACTGCTTCGCTCTCGCCGCCATCAGAGTTTAAGTTATATGTTAAATAAACTGCAACCTTTTTGCCAAAATCATACCTTGTGTCCGTGTGGTTATTTTAGTTAAGTATGGTTATATGTTTAGCACAAAGGTTTGGTAATGATAAGGGCATTAACACTGAGCATTTTAATACCACGGACACTCCACCCATAACAAGTTGTACTCCGTCTATTCCAAAGAGATCCCACAACAATGCCTCACACACGTCAGTACTATAACTGGGAGTCATGTGACAGCCTGCGCTCCTCTCTCCTCCGCTCATGAGAACATTTCCAGAACTATGTTTTGGAAACAATCTTTCAACAAATTTCGCAATTACAGCAGATTCCATCATCTGCCGAGTGCTGGGAATTCCCTCCCTCAACACTCCAGGCGCCGAGTTACAAACAACTTCACTCCTTCTGCACAATCCCATCTACAGCAATGATACATAGTCATCCCTGTCCGTAGCGTGGACACCAGAACCCACAGAAAGAAGAGAACAATATCCGCCTGCAGCTGTGCGGGGATTATATTATTTTCCTGGTGAAAGAAATTAAGTGAAAATAAGTTTAATTTAACCGCAGCGTGAACTGTAAAACCGTCAGGACCTCAAACCGTTATTTAAACTCTCTGGAGCAGAGTACAAATATTTCATTTTGCCCAATCCTGTTGCAAGTAATCAATGTACAAATACTTTGCACATATTTGCTAATAAGCTAAATGCTGAAATACCGAAAATGCTGGTGTGAAAACACAAATGTAACGCCAGAGCCTGAGGGGGTTTAGTAGGAAGACGCAGGACGGACGGGTAAGGGGACCACGTAAATCCTGGGCATCACACAACGCAACACTCGTGTTCGTCCTCAATCTGGCGCAAGATAGAGAAGGAAAAAATGACTCATTTTGGAGAAGGAAAGCTTGGAACACACACAAGCTGTTTTTAGATGTTATTTTCTATTAGGAGCATATGGATGATAACGATCATTAAATTAGAGTGTTATTAAGCATATATTAAATTTAACACACTAACTGTATTGACAACTTGACTGAAAGCCTAAGAGGCACAAAATCAATCCCACCAACTGCTTAGTGTATATAAAAAAAAAGAAAAGCCCCCTCTCTCCGCAGTCCCCTGGACGATAGATGTGAGATGGGGACACAGGTATTTTGATTCCCATTCACCACAAGGCACAGGGGAACTCTTTACCCTGAGATTGATGAAGCCAGATGAATATTCAGCTACCCCCAAAGTGAAGACTCAACACGGTGAAGGGGATAAGAACAAAGAGGTCCTGCAGCCGCTCTTACTGCCATCTATATGTAAACAAAATAAAAAGTCTCATCAACTGCAGAAAAAATGAATCTGAGCAACTACATTTTGAAGTCAAACATCTGCTTCCTTCCACAGTCGTAGTTCTGCCCAGTGATAAGACCAGCAGACCGCCATGGACCCCTTGGGTACCACTGCGCTCATAGATAAGCCATGGGTGGGATATAGGGTAAAACATGCAATCACTGATGTGTAGCTTTTACCGGTATATGTCACAAAGTGTCGCTCGTCTGCAGCCACTTATAGACTTGTATTCCCATTTGCATCACCACAGAGACTGTAACACATCACACAGTTTAATTAATGACCTGTTTATATTGTGAAGTCTCAGCTCTTAATGAGGGGTCCTCTGGGGGAGGTGGTGAGAGAGGAAGGGATCTCTGTAGGGCTCAATTACAGTCTATCTTATCACCTGCACACTGCGGAGGCAGCCATTGTATCATGCCTTCATAACACTATAGCTATTCCTTGTTACACATGCTCTGCAATTTGGTATTTATGGCTGTTGTTGTTCATTGAAAAGCCACAAGAGGCAGTGTTTCATGATAGTCTATGAATGATGTTTAATTTACATTGGCAAAGCAATGGTCATGGCAGATCCCACAGATATTAGAACCTGACAATACCCAGATAGCTTATTATATACAATAAATGTCTATTAAAAAAATTAAAAGAAGATAAAGCCTTTGGTGGTGAGTGTCAGTAATCAGGATGATTCTCTGTGAAACTAGAGTTACAAGGGACTTAGCAGCTATGTAAGAACTTAATAACACGAGGACGACACTTGTTAGTGAGGAGGTGAAAAGACGCTGAAGTATTTGGCACGCAGACAGGCGCCCGGCAGCTAAACCTGAAATTGGGGCTGTGCCCAGTTCCCAGCAGGGCATCTGGTCTTCTGTATTGATGCTCTCTGGAAAGCACCCTACTCTCCCATCCAGTGCCAGGGATGACGAGGGAAGGAATCTGCGGGATGAGCTGGCACTGAGGCTGGGAACACTCATCTCCCTGCCACAGATTCACTCTTTACTTTCTGCAAACTGTCTTTATTGGTTTCCACAGCAAAACAGAACCTACAGTAATAGCAAACAGATGTAGGGTGCTCGTAAATCAAAGTGCAAAATACAGTTGTATTAAGGCAACAAAAGTGCGAAACGCTATTAAACCTGTTAGAGCAACTAGGTAGAAAAGTAAACAGGGGAGGACTGGAGGACAAGGAGAAGAAAACGAGAGGAGAGGCTGGAGAGGGGGGTTATTAAGCCTAATATATCTGAAGTAGAAGGACACAGAGAGAGAGAAAATGTAAAATAATATCCAGTTCACCAAGGTGAGTTTTCTATATAACATATGAGCAGTCAGGAACTATTCTATTGGGCCCTGAGAAGATAGCAATGAGGTGAGGAGTGTGTAGGACACTGTCAGACGTAGGTCTCACTTCCCAAATCATCAAAGGGGTGCAAACAGCTCAACTGGTGGGAGGAGGGAGATAAGTTCTGCAGATTGCAGTCTTTGAAATCTGACCATCGACACCGGGTATCACGAGAAGATTCATAAGTGTCGCCTGCCACAGAAGTGATGTCACCCATAGCCATATAGAAATCTATTTTGGAGACCCATTTGGTGTTGCTTGGAGGAGAGGAGTGTAATGGAATAAATTGTTGGATTAAGAGTGGACGGGGATCACAGATTTAGAGACTGGCATCTTTGACTAATTTAGGAGCCAAAACAGCAGATCATCAGGAACATCTTCTCTAAGAATCATGATAGAAAGATGTAACACGATGTTCCAGAAGGGCTTTAATAACAAACAGCCCCACCAAATGTGAAGCAGGTTGCTCAGTTCTTTAAGGCATCTCCAGGATAAATTCAGTGCTCCTACGGTCATCTTGCTCAGGGTATCAGGACATCTGTACCATCTAGAGAGCAATTTAAATTGTGTTCCAACTATGCAAATACTCGGGGAATTAGCATCTGTCCTCTGAAAGATCTTTGTCCACTTGCTCTCCCCGATGTCATGTCCAAGGTCCCTCTCCCAGGCTTTGGTGTACCGTGGAACTGGATTGTACAAGTCTTCAAGTATTTGTTTGTATAATTTTGAAATTGAATGAGAGGGATTGTGAGGGATAGAGCATAATTGCGCAAATGGGATAAGGTCTCTGCTGACCGGCAAGAAAACCTTTAACACCTAGGAAGTGATGGAGATCTAAGTGTTTGCATTCCTCTGTGTGGGGGAGATTACATTTCGCCAAAAGGGCGAACTCCAGTAGATCTCTCCAGCTGGCCGACCTGAAAGATCCTCGCCTCCAGCCAGTTTATAAAGGCAATGTGGTCTAGCCCAGGTGGGAACTCAATATTTGCTATAAATTACATCAAGGGGGAGACCACTGATGAAATAAGTATCCGATAGCTGAGGTTTTTCCAGCAAGCAAGAGTGGGGAGATGGAAGGATGTGTAAGTGTCAGTAAAGTGGAGGTCCATGGGATGTTTCCGATTGGGGCCTGTGACAGGATGGACCACCTATGCCACCCTGTCTGTTGCTGCTGGGAACCGGCTGGGCTTACTTTGCCACCGTTCCCTTACGTTATCCCAAATGCGCCCTCTTGCTGCAGTAGGAGGGGCTTACAATGCTGCCACCACTGAGCTCCTTTATGGCGCTCAGAACCACGTTCCTTCTGGGTAACTGTCACTGCTAGTGTACACCTGTGCTGGTACACTTGGGCTGGTAACTATGGACCTCTTCCTATGGATCAGGGCAGCTGTGGATGGATCCCCCCTGGCCTATCACACTGGCCAGAGCTGGTGGATAGCAGGAAGAGTGGTGGGATTGGAGAGCTGGGTCCAAACCTCAGAACAGCCGGGGACAGATTAGAGTTGGGTCCAATCTGTAGGTCACAGCGATAGACAAGTTTCGAAGCAGGTCTTTGAAGCAAGTGATGTTCATTTGGTCACATTGGTTGAATATACCAGTGAGTATGTCGGATGAAACAAGAAGAACAACTTTCAATATAAAACAGTGCTTTTTTTATACAGATTTGGACACAGCCTCAGTGGGTATGCCAGCCCCCTGAGGTCTGAGCTATTTTAGGCATCAGGATGCAATATGTTTACCCAAACATGGGTTTACATGCAATGCAAAGCTAACAATATTTAGACTTATCTGTTATATTCTAAAACTTGCTGTGATTTCCTGCATCTTGTTTTAGACGCAGAGGAAACCTAAACACAAGTCTAATTAAACCTTCCTGTGCCTTCAGGTGTTGGACCCTCACACATCAAAAGGTCTAATTAACATGAGATTACCATGGGTCCTTTCTTCAGTTGCAGAATACACATTTCCTCCACTTGAGAATTCCCAAAGAAAAGTTACAAAACCACAAACAAGTCATTTCTCTACACCAAAATACACAAAAGACTTCCTCAACAAATGCTTATTGCATCAGATATATACCTCAGAAATAATGCATTTCCTCTAGCAAAGTTAAAACAAAACGAATTTCCTCCCCTGGTCTCAGAAATAAAAATATTTCCTTTACCAAAATACACACAATATCAAAAATAAGTACATTTGCAATTACATAAATAAGCGTCCTGCGCTATTTCCTTTAAATACATTTATACCATAAGTTATTTATAAGTGATCCAGTCACTGGGCCTATAAGGATTGTTCTTCAATCTCTAGCCATTGCTTTTCAGCTACACCCCTCTCCATTCCAGTATCCTTTTTAACAAGTGGCTTAATAATCGTCAAAAATATAAGGGGGCTGAAGAACTCCTTTGTGTTTCAGTCTATAGAGTACTTCCAACTTCAGACAAGGCAGTCTAGCCCCCCCCCCCCCCTTCCCAAATGAAATCCTGTATCTTTTGGATGTCTGAAAACAACCAGGGAGACGTGTATGGGCAACGTCTGAAGAAGATATAGTACTTTGGGCAGTGAATTCATTTGGAGAATGTTAATCCTTCCTAACCAGGTGAAGTTCTTTCTAATTATATAACTCTTTACGGAGTTTGGTTAATAGCCGCAAGAAATTAACCTGAATTTAACCTGAATCATGAAGCAAGCACCAAGAGGACACATTAAGACTGACTTGGAGAAGAACAACCGAAAAACCATAAGAAGACACCATTAGATGGAAGACCAGAGGACCACAGACGAAGAGGATCATCTATTATTCTTTGATTTTAGCACACAAACATAACACTCGTACAACATTGCATTAGCAGTCACTCCCTTTAGTATGCCCAGAATTGAATTAAATTAACGTTGAATTAAATTATTTGTGATTATACACTCCAAAATATTTTATATGTGATTTATGCGTACAAAGGGGAAGGCATGTTGCAGACCCTCTACCACTTGGGGTGGAGATGTAAGTTTTAGAGCCACGGACTTGGAGTAATTTACTTTAAAATTAGACAGTGTACCGAATTCTGTGAATTTATTCAACAATTTGGGAAGTGATCATAACAAGCAGATTGTCTGTGAAAAGACAACATTTTTCTTCCAGCAGATGGGAATTTAGATAGAGATAGGATCCTTTGATAACAGGTGGGGCCCATTCCCAAATGCCCCAGGAGCAAGAAAACCCAAATCGACCTGTTATGACTACCAGCAATTATCATAAACCTACAGAACTATAACAGAGGTCTTCACCTATAGCAGCCGCCTTTCGCATAGAGCTTGATGTGCTCACAGGTACTCAGATGCCCCCAGGTCTTAAAGTCAATGTAGTGCAAGCTTATGAGTAACGCTGCAGCACGGAAATAGGAGGTGATGACAGAAGGTAACGATGGTCAGGAACAAGCCAGGGTCCAAGGACAAGAGGAGTCAGCGAGGTCAGGTTCAGGCAGAGATCAGGGCCCGGCAGCAAACAAGAGTATCCGAGTCACAAGCAAAGGTCAGGCCCACAAGCAAATATCCAAAGTCCAGGAAACAAGCCAAAGGTCAAACACAGAAATCAATCCAGAGATGGGCACAACAGAACAGGAGCAGGTCAGCAGCCAGGATCTAAACGCTATAACTGTCAGGGAGGCCTAGCTCTCCCTGCCTTAAATAGTCATGCTGCCCAATGAGGACGCAGGATCCCAAGCTGCACTAATCAGCCTCAGGAGGCTGTGATTACTTCAACAGAACTACGCGCGCGCGCCCGGCTGTTTGACAGCTCGCCGTACGCGGTGGCAAAGAAGAGAGAGCGACCCGGCTGACCAGGCAACCGGGACGAGGTGGCGGAAGTGACGTCCTGGGATGCAGACAACTTGGGGCAGTGAGTCGCGGCAGCCAGGGGAAACGCCGCGGCTCGTGACACAACCATCTTGGAAGCTTTCTCTGCATCAGACGACAGAGGGATTGCCGAGGTATCAAAACCCAAGATAAAGTGATCAAATCTGACACTTTCATCGTATTATCTCAAGCCTCACGGCCCAACACAAATCTTACCTGATCTCAAATTGCTTGCTAGCAATTTGGCAAATAATTGTACATGTAAATTGAGACGAGATATGGGTTGATAATTGGGGCAGAGGGAAGGGTCCTTCACCTCCTTGGGAATAACAGTGGTATGCGCCGCTAAGGATTGATTTGAGAAAAGAACTCAGTCTGAGATGCATTAAATGCGTCCAAAAGGTGTGACACCAATTTATCGCTGAATGTCTTATAATAGCTAATTATGAAGTCATCGGGGTCCGTGCTTTTACCGGTGCCAGTAGAAGCGATCGTCTCCTCCAATTCCATAAGGATAAACGGTTTCTCTAAGAGGTCCCTGTCCTGTGATAAAAGTCTTGAGTTCTTGATCTTGTATAAATAAGCTCTAATGGTCGAATGTCTATTTACCTCCCCTGAGGAGCTAGCGTCCTCAAGTAAATTATATAGCTTGAAGAAAATGAGGAATCTAGACGGCATAGATTTCAACAGCAGCAAGCTACAGAATTTACAAGACCTTTCTTGGTGCACATTGCAACAACGCAGAAAGATGAGACCCTTGAAAGAAGAATTACATAAAAACAATCTCAGGTACCGATGTAGAGTTCCTCTTATGCTTCAAGTGATGCACAATGGGAAGCTAACAGCCCTTATAGATGTCACAGATGATTTTTGCTCAGTTCTTGGTGTTAACAAGATTGAAATCCTGGACTGGCAGGACTTAGAGCTCCATTAGGAAATCCTACAAGTCTTGCCAAGGAGAGAGAGGTGGCAGAGGCTTCGTCGCCCCAACAAGTCTCCGGCGAATCCTGCCAAATCACGGCTTCACTTTTTATATAGGACAAGTTTTTTACAGGTCACCTCAGCCGCCAAAGTGACATTTAGATAATTACTATAACAAATCATGCAGGACATACGCAGTGCCTTGCCCTGACCTTGTACTCAGTCACCCTCACCCACTTTAGTGCCACAAATCTGCAGAACTGATTTGTGCTGGTTTATATAATGCTGTGTTGCCACCTTGTAGCTCTCCAGCTCTTGTTAAACTACAAGTGCAAGCATGCTGGGACTTGCAGTTTCACAAGAGATCCACATTTATTGCAGATAGTTTTCTGCATCTGTTGGTTTGGTCGTTTCTGTCACGGCTGTTAGTTGCCTCTTGCTCACTGACAGCTTGAGTGCAGCTATAATCCAGTAAGCAGATGGTGCTTTACTCTAATTGTTTTACAGCAGCCCTCAAGTGAGAATCTATTCACGGGAAGTGTAGAGTGGAAATGGGGGCAGAGTCCTAGCCAAATCCAACTCCCCTTACATCTCAACAGTCCCTATTTGTAGAGGGGTGGAGTGGGCAGAGTTTCGCCAAAAAGTGGGACTTTGGGGCACCTATTGGGTTGGGGTTTATTTTGTCCCAATTTATCATGTATAATTGATGAGAGGTAGGAATTGTCACATATAAACAGCTGTATGAGAAATATTTTACAAAAGTTTGTTTATTTGGAAAGCAGAACTTAGCTCTGTGTTGAACTGTAAACTTGATATTTTTTATATTATTTTGTGATACTGTCCCTTTAAGGAGGGAATCTGCAATTCCCACTGACCTCAAAAGAATTGTCTCCCGGAGCTGTTTTATGCGCCGTGGTCACCTGGTTCCTGGGATTTGTACAACTGATCCCTTGAATGTTCCGCAATGTGGGATATTCTGCATGCCAGGACCTGTGGATCACATTCCATCATGTCCAGTCCTCTCGCTCTCTCTCCTTCCTAGTTGGCTGAACCTTATGGGAACTTAAATAATATTTTCCTACATTTTACATGTTTCAGTTACATTATCAAGTACTGCGCCAGTCAAATAACAAACAATTGCTTAAGCAAAAGGAAAGGCCCTGTGGCGCGATGAAAGATCCTGGCGATGATTTACAACATCTAAGTTCCAGTTTTTTACAGTTCCCTGCACCAGACAACAGGTTAAATGAGGCTTCTGCTCTCATTAATAATTCACATTCTCCTCTGTGTGTTTGTATCTTTCATTGATTGTCTCTGCCCTAACGCAACTTCAAATAACAAGTAAATTACAGGCGAGAACTCCGCCAGATTGTGTTTACAGTGTCTCACTGAACATAATAAGATGCATGTGTGAAGGGGGCACAGCAGAGACCACGCGTGTTGTCCAGGCATGCGACGGTCACATGGTTCATATTTACAGGATTAATAACAGGACGCAGTTGCAAAATTGTGAGGAAGAGGAAGAAGTGAGGAAGAATTGCTAATATGTTCCAGCCATGGTTACAACAATGACCTACTATGCTGTGGATTGACATCAGACCAATTCAAGCAGGGTGAAAGGACCCCCCTACCAGGGCCGTAACTAGGGCTGTGCGATAGGGGCGACTGCCCAGGGCGCAACGCTGAAGGGGGGCGCAATTTAGGAATGTTTTAGGTTCATTTGGTTAAAATTGAGGGCTAGGGGGGCGGCATTTGTCTTTCTCGCCCCAGGCGCTAAAATTCTAAGTTACGGCTCTGCCCCCTACCCACACCTCTGCCCCGCTCCCATTGGCTGCCTGTGGTTAATGTATCCCACGGTATCATTCCCTGCCTCTCCCAGACTCCTGATTGGCTCTAAAGCTCTTTTGTTTGCATCCAGCCCAAGTTTCAGTTGTTAGAATTCACAAATAGTAATGTAGATTAATCAGAAGATGGAAACAAATTAACTGGTGCAATAAAGAACTGTAATGTAGCTCATGATAAGATCAAATCAAACTAAGCTTCATTGGTACGACATATTTATTCATCATTGTCAGACCTGTGTTTATTAGTGGCTGAGTTATGTCCCTGATCTCCGGAATCATCCCTCGCAGTGACTGTAACAGATTTGGATGCTTCATGTGAAAGATTCAAAGATGATAACTACAGAAAATGATTCTGAGATGCTGAAGGTAATTTTCTTCTAACACGTTTGGCAAAGGGTCATTTTTAGCTATGTATTTTAATAAACACTAAATTACATTCTGGGTCTAGAGAGAGTAACAGTCAATGACCACAGACAGGCAATATTTGTTTGTTTTTACAACACTGGGGATAGCAGGACCAGCACTCAGTATTTAATCTCCAATGGCTGCACAGAGCAGTGGCTGGGTACTAAGCTATTTATAGCACTGGGATAGCAGGACCAGCACTCAGTATTTCATCTCCAATGGCTGCACAGAGCAGTGGCTGGGTACTAAGCTATTTATAGCACTGGGATAGCAGGACCAGCACTCAGTATTTCATCTCCAATGGCTGCACAGAGCAGTGGCTGGGTACTAAGCTATTTATAGCACTGGGATAGCAGGACCAGCGCTCATTATTTCTTCTTCACACACAGCACAGACCAATGGCTGGGACCTAGGCTATATGTAGCACTGGGGACAGCAGGACCAGCGCTTACATCTTCTTCTTCACCCACAGCACTGAGCAGTGGATGGGCACTAAGCTATTTATAGCAGTGGGAATAGCATGAACAGCAATCACATTTTCTTCTTCACTCACAGAACAGAGCAGTCGATGGGCATTAGGCTATTTATATTGTTAGGAATAGCAGGACCAGCACACAAAGTTTCTTCTCCACACACTGCCCAGAGCAATGGCTGGACACTAGATTATTTATAGCAGTGGGGATAGCAGGACCAGCACGCACATTTTCTTCTCCACTCACAGTACAGAGTAATGGCTGGACACTAGATTATTTATAGCAGTGGGGATAGCAGGACCAGCACGCACATTTTCTTCTCCACTCACAGTACAGAGTAATGGCTGGACACTAGATTATTTATAGCAGTGGGGATAGCAGGTCCAGCACTTCTACTCTACTAGAACACCAGGGATAACCAAGAAGAGGATCCAAGCAGTGGCTGGGTTCTATGCTATTGCACAGTTGGGAATAGCAGGACCAGCACTCACTTTTTATAAGAAGAGCACCAATCTCTTCAGTATTTATTTTACTAAGTACATGCTTAAGCTGGGTACGCACTACACTGTTTTCATCCAATAATCGGCTCAAACAGCCGACATACGACCGCTCGTTCAAAAGTGGGGTCAGTGTGTGCAGTGACACAATGGTCGAAAGTCTGCCCAAATGGACGATTATCGCTTCATTTGGTTGGTTGTACTGTTTAATATTTTCGGTCCAATCTCGTTTCCGCTGTGTAGTGCGTATAAACTTCCGACCGATCCACAACAGTGAGTACGAAATTACAGTCATTGCTCACAACAACATGGCTGTAAAAAGTAGAGATGAGCGGGCTCGGATTCCGCTAACAGATTCCGAACAGTGCGGATCCGAACGGGATCCGAGCACTGTTCGGATATTTCCGGCGGGCAAAAAAATTGAAAACGAGGCTCTGTCGTCCAAGTCTTGCGTCGAATCTCGCGAGGGGTGGGAGGGAGGGCCCAGAACAATTCCATCTTGTACCTCTTTTTTTGGCATTATGTGCTCAAGCTACCTCGGTGCAACCTTTTGGCCTAAAAACAATATTGTGAGGTGTTCAGAATAGACTGGAAATTAGTGGAAATGATTGTTATTGAATGTTATTGAGGTTAATAATAGCGTAGGAGTGAAAAAAAAAACACAAAACTGGTTTTTAGCACTTTTTATGTTTTTTTCAAAATAAATCCGAACCAAAACCTTTCGTCAGGTGTTTTGCGAAACAAATCCGAACCCAAAACCTCAAGCAAATCCGAATCCAAAACACAAAACACGAGACACCAAAAGTGGCCGGTGCACATCCCTAGTAAAAAGTCGCTAAAGGGACGTCCGCTCTTCCCTTTATCGTCCTAAACAAGGCAAGTGTGTATGCAGTCCATGGACCGAGCGATCGGATCATCGATCGCATGTAAAATCGCTCGGCATAAAAAGTTGGTCGAAATTTCTGTAGTGTGTACCCAGCTTTAGTGCTTGCAACAGGCTTCATGGAAGGTTGTGTGATTGCTTGAATAATGAAGCTCTTATACAATAAAGTTCATTGATACCCCAGGTGGGTCTATACGCAAAGAGCCTATCAGATCAGCTTTCTCACGCTAGCCAATCAAAGTGAAATCATTCTTGATTGGTTAATCGCAGACAGCCTATCATTCAAATCGGGGCTCTACTAGAAGCAAGTCAGGTGTTTTCTATAAGGGTTTTTTTTAACCATTTGATAGCCAAAGAAGAACTAAGAAAGAACAGAAGATATCTAAGGATGTCGGTGTGCAATAAAGTGTAAAACATGAAGGTCAAATTAAAATAAAACACTTTTAATACGGTGCTCTACAGCCATTGGTATGTTGGCACTTGGAATGACCCCCACTGATATTAGCAGGGGGTTACTTTTTCCTGAGAGGGGTGATGTGTATTTTTTGTGGGCCGATTCCCTTAAGGAATTAAGCCTCATGTTGAACAGGGTGCGGGGGCTGCTGCACTATGACACTGCAGGCCTGAGTCATTAAGGAGAGCATAACAAAGAAAAGAAGTAACTTTGCACCTTGGCAAAGCCATATTGTATTGGAGGGAAAGGTAAATTTTAAATGTGGGGACAGATTTATAGCTGGGGTAGGGCATGTCCTAGATCAAGTTTAAATTTCAGTGTACAAATAAAGCTATTAAGTATTTGTGTGATACATGAAAAAACAGTCAGTGTTTAACTTATGTGCAAAATAATAAACGAATTTGCACCTGTTGCAGGATGGACTCCTTTGCCACCCTGTCCATTGTTGCTGGGGACCGGCTGGGCTTGCCTTGCCACCGTCCCCTTTCTTTATCCCAAATTGCGCCCCTCTAAACGCAGTAGGAGGGGCTTGCTGCCACCACTAGGCTCCTTCGCCGGCACCTAGAACCTATTCCTTCTGGATAACTTTTGCTGCTAGTGTACTGACAGATCATTGGTACTGGAATGCTGGATCCAAACCTCTGAACAGCCAAATAACGGATTAGATTGGTCTAATCTGTAGGTCACAGGAATTACAGCAGGTAAGTAGGCATCAAAGCAGGATCTTGAAGCAGTGATGTTTATTAGCTCAAGTAGCCCTTATAAGGACAAGTACACGAAAGTTTGTGGCACTAGGTCTTTCAAGAGTTACAGATGGTATGATGATACATTACATGGTCAAACAGTGCGCTTTTTATTCAGATTTACAAAGAGACCCTGGCAGGGGGTTGTCCAGCCTCCTGCCCCTCTAATCAATCCAGGTGTTTCATGCAGCCTGCACATAAATCAGCCCGGAGGGATTTAACAACTTTTTACATTGCTGCTAGAGGCATCACAAAGTCTGAGGTTTTATATTGCATTTTTACCATCAGGATATAACATTTTCTCTAATCTTGCTTTTCACACAATATAACTTGCAAAATTCACATTAATCTGTGATCATTTGCATCCTGTGTCTTACAAACATAGGAAGTCTACCAGCCAGTCTAATTACCCCCTGCTGTGCTTTCAGGCTCAACAGACGTGTTGGCCACTCAGTGATGAAAAGGTCTAATTAAAATGAGATTACCTGTCTCCAGACACTTGCAAAAACACATCCCCTCTACACATGTTTACTTAGGATTTCCTCTAGAAAAAATACAAAACCTAAACATGACATACTGTCTCAGACATCAGTAAATTTCCATGCAAAGCACATACCAATATAAAAAGATAAGTACATTTGCAATTATATAAATTGGTGTCTGCGCCATTAATCGAAAAATAATTGTGCAATAAATTTTTTCTATGTGATCCAGCCACAGCACCCCTTGCATTGTAACATGGTGTGTCCACAATCAAATGTACTCCTTTTATTTCCGTACTCTCCTTAATAACAGGTCCTGTGTGTTTTCCTGTTATGGTGTCATTAGCCCAGTCCAACATAGCCTGGTGCAGCTTCTGGCTTAGACGGGGGACCCCACGCTGTCTGTCCCCCACATTACGGGTAACCCGCCCAGGCTATGAGCACTAACACTTGGATCACTTTTGGAAGCGGGGGACATGCTGTTTCATTTATTTATTTTTAGACACATGAAGACCCCACATCATCATTAAGTGGATCGGTATAGCACGTATGTTGCCGCATCTGATACGCTTAAAGCAACCGCCTCCTAACACACTTTTCCATCTTGTGTGTATGTGACATACATGCAACTCAACAAAACCAAGTAAGAGTGTAATTCCGTGCCCCGCATTTTATATGTACTCTGTAGTCACACAGAGCTCTACAGCTGATATATGTGAAAAGGTAGATGACCTTTATAGACTACTCCACATGTCTAAAAACTTTTTTATATATTAAAAAAATATATATTTTTGCTGAAATCTTTTTGCCCCCTCCCATTATGAATTGCTATTAAAGAGACGCCATTATGAAGGGCATAAAGCAAGAAGTTAGAGGAGGACGAATGTTATTAGCAACTTACCCTCAGAACAGGGGGAGGAGGGAAGAATCTGTTTTACTACAGGCTTTAAATAGCGAGTGCGCAGCTAAAGGGCCATGTCACAGAGATAGACGTCATGGACAGAGACTGGTACGTTCCAGGTGGAGGGCGTCTGTCCCCCGGCCTACATACTAGGACTAAATATACAAACAAACAACATGAAAAGGAGCAATTCTGTAACTGAGCATTGCATTGATACAATTAAAAGTCTCCTTGTCTGCATGTAATGAAGGCTGCATTGTTAAGTTACAATGTAATAATTATGTACGTATCACTCTCTAAATAAAACCAAGCTCACAATAAACACACATACAATGAACTGATTCCTCACAATTGATATAAATATTCCTACACTAGATTAAACTCTATGTGATTCTGGCTCTATCTGACGACCTTCCTGTTTCCGTGGTAACAAAAGATCGGATCCAAGATGGCCAGAGATGTATAGAGAGGCACAGGTAACAGCCTTTACGCTCTGACAACTCCTGAACTGCTGACAACTATTATTTATTCTCCTCATTTTAGAGAACTGCCAATGAAAACCGCCCCCCACCCCCGCCCCATAATAAGATTCATTTCAGAGCCAAGAGAAGAGGGCACAGTGTGCAATGGCTCACTTTCTCCAGGGGGAAGACGGAAGCGCCGATCAGCTAGTTCAGCAAATTCTCTGCAGACATTTCCTTGGTCCGGTGCCCAAAACTAAATTCCGTTCTGAACAAACACGATATTTAATCCAGCTTGTAGTAGATAACAGTCCCCAAAGAGAGGGGAACCGAGGATCACTCAGAGACCCCTAGTGCAGGATAAACAGGGTTACTGTAACTGGGGGCAGACTGGGCTGGGGGGCTTCTGTCCCCAGGGCGGGTCCCATAGTGGGTTACCTTAGGCTGGGCAACCTGCATTATTTTCTTTAAAATGTCCCTAATAGGTTGCAGAGTGGAGTCTTGTCCCCCGGCTAAAATCAGCCCTTCCCTGACTGTAACCTTGATTACTTAGATAATACATCCTCAAATACTGCTTCCTCCAAGAAACACACAGGACAAGCGGAATAATCTTATACACCCGCATCAGTTGTCTTTGTATTAGAAGAAATGACTCTACAACAACATCAGTATACAAATGGGACACACACATACTTTAACCATCAGTTGTCCGACACATTACAGATTAAGGGGTAAATGTATCAAGCTGAGAGTTTTCCGACGGGTTTGAAAAACCAATCAGATTCTAGCTGTCACTTTGTAGAATGTACTAAATAAATGATAGCTAGAATCTGATTGGTTTTTCAAACCCGTCGGAAAACTCTCAGCTTGATACATTTACCCCTAGGTCTGACAAAGTAAAGACCTTTTCAGTGATGGTGCAATGTGGGGTAGTTGTAGGCTCCACATCTACAACACTTGCTCTTCCATCATCTACTGATCTGTCCATTTGCATTTGATCGCATTGGATTGTTGTTACCCAGACAGCAGTTTTGTAATAATTTAATAAACAGCCAGATTGAGTGATGTAATTGTACTGTGTGTGGCCAGTTTAATACACAAGGAGAACTCATACTTTAGCATTTAGAAACGTCTCCATCATTAACCTTTATGCAATGAGGGGCAGGAGATGGCTGATCAATCAGGAGATCCTGCAGCAGTCCTCAGAGGTAATTAAACTATGGATGTCCAGCTGCTGTGGATACAACACCAATGATGTCCTGTTGGATCCTCTTCAGTCTGGCTTTCGTTCTCAACACTCCACAGAGACTGCGTTGACCAAGGTTGTCAATGATCTGATTACTGCTAAAACTAAACGCCATTACTCTCTCCTAATTCTCCTGGATCTCTCGGCTACATTTGACACCGTTGACCACTCTCTTCTCATACAAACGCTGCAATCCCTAGGTCTTCAAGACACTGTTCTATCCTGGTTCTCATCCTACCTTTCTAATCGCTCTTTCACTGTTAATTTCTCTGGAGCCACCTCTGCTCCGCTTCCCCTATCAGTTGGAGACCACAAGGCTCGGTGCTAGGTCCTCTGCTGTTCTCTATCTATACCGCTTCTCTTGGAAATCTAATAAGTTCCTTTAGATTTCAGTATTATCTCTATGCGGATGATACACAAATTTATCTATCATCTCCTGATATCTCGACATCTGTGTTGTCCCGTGTGACTGACTGTCTTTCTGCCATATCATCTTGGATGTCCTCTCGCCAGCTCAAACTTAATCTTTCTAAAACAGAGTTAATAATATTCCCACCCACCAACAAGAGCATACCTGACATTTCTATCTCTGTTGATAACATGACCATAAATCCCACCCCACAAGCTCGCTGCCTAGGTGTAATCCTTGACTCACACCTATCCTTTGTTCCCCACATTGACTCTATATCTAAATCATGTTACATACATCTAAAGAACATTTCCAGAATTCGCACATATCTCACACAAGACACTGCAAAAACCTTAATTCATGCACTTATCATCTCCCGCATTGACTATTGCAATTCCCTCCTTACCGGCCTTCCCAAAAACAGACTCAAACACCTACACACAGCGGCAAGATTGATTTTTCTTGCAAATCTTTATTCCTCTGTTGAATCACTCGGTATGTCTCTACACTGATTGCCTGTTTTCTACCGAATCCAATATAAAATACTCTTACTAACCTACAAGGCCATCAACAAAGCTGCACCAACATACATCTCCTCTCTTGTCTCAAAATATCTCCCAACTCGGCAACTCCGTTCTGCACAAGATCTACGTCTCTCATGCACCCTCATTACATCCTCCCATTCCCGATTACAGGACTTCTTCCGGGCTGCACCCACTCTATGGAATTCTCTCCCTCACACAAGAAGACTCTCCTCTAGTCTACAAGCTTTCAAGCATTCTCTGAAAACCCACCTCTTCAGACAAGCTTATAATATTCCTCAACCACCCTCTTAACCTCAGTACATTAACCTATTACCACCTGTTATACAACTACCCCTTGATCACCATTGTTGTGTGACAGAATCCTTTAGCTTATGAGTCACTTTTACCTTTGCAGTCTGGCTGGGCCGACTGCAAATGTAGACTTAGCCTCATGTGTCAAACTCCCATTGTCCAATAGATTGTAAGCTTGCGAGCAGCCTTCTCACCTCTTTGTCTGTTTTACCCAGTTTGTTTATTAGTTTACTATGTTTGTCCCCAATTGTAAAGCGCTACGGAATATGTTGGCGCTATAAAAATAAATGATAATGATGATGATGTCCTGTCTGGCATGTAATGCTGAGACTTATAGTTCCATAGAAGCTGAACAGCTATGTCTAACGGCTGGGGGCAGGCGAGTATTTGCAGTACGGTTATGTGTCCATGAGATGGATTCCTGAATATTACACATATGGAAATGATCATTAAGACATCTCTAAAAAATAACATTTTCATTGAAATGATGATCCTCGAGGAATAGTTATTAGAATCATATGATACTTTCCCGGTAACTATTTGGTACAGAGAGGCCTCCGGCTGTACCGCCTGTCAGACCTCATACACACAGAGCGTTAATCTAAAGTGCTGAGCGTGCATTCACAAATCGCATTAAACACACTATAAAGGTGAAATTTCTAATAACTAGTCCGGCAAATGAAACTATACTATGTGACACGATGCCGCTTTGTGTCCATTTCGATGTTGCCTGAGGTGTTGAGACGCCCGATATAGCAGAGCTAAAAGAGAGTTCTCTTAGAAATTGTCAGGTCATATCTGACCTGTGTGTGACACTCTGACCGCTGCATGGAGGCTGCGACGCGTTATCTAAGAATGAAGGACAAGATCTACACATACGTGGGGAAAACTATTATTGTAGTACAGGGCTATAACTAGCAGTGCTATTACCATACAGCCACACTTTACATACATACATACATTTATACATACATACATACATACAAACACACATACCTATATATATATATATATATACATACATGAAAACATACATTGATACATGAATACATACATACATACATACATACATACAAACATACATACATACATATAGACATATATACATGAATACATACATGTGGGCAGCACGGTAGCTCAGTGGTTAGCATTTCTGCCTCGCAGCACTGGGGTCATGAGTTCAATTCCTGACCATGGCCTTATCTGTGGGGAGTTTGTATGTTCTCCCCGTGTTTGCGTGGGTTTCCTCCGGGTGCTCTGGTTTCCTCCCACACTCCAAAAACATACTGCTAGGTTAATTGTCTGCTATCAAATTGACTTTAGTCAATCTCTCTGTGTGTGTGTTGGAGAATTTAGACTGTAAGCTCCAATGAGGCAGGAACTGATGTGAATGAGTTCTCTGTACAACGCTGCAGAATTAGTGGCGCTATATAAATAGCTGATGATGATACATTCATGAAAACATACATACATACATACATGAATATAGACATACATGAAGACATACATGTGGGCTGCATGGTGGCTCAGTGGATAGCACTTCTGCCTCACAGCACTGGGGTCATGAGTGTGATTCCCAACCATGGCCTTATCTGTGTGGAGTTTGTATGTTCTCCCCGTGTTTGCGTGCTCCGGTTTCCTCCCACACTTTAAAAACATACTGGTAGGTTAATTGTCTGCTATAAAAAATTGACCCTAATCTCTCTCTATGTCTGTGTGTGTTGGGGAATATAGACTGTAAGCTCCAATGGGACAGGGACTGATGCGAGTTCTCTGTACAGCGCTGCGGAAATAGTGGCACTATATAAATAGATAATGATGATTATACATACATGAATACATACATAAATATAGACATACATATATAACTGCACACACATTCCTCCTGCCTTTCTAAAGGCTAAATCTGGACAAAATAAGCCCTGCCCCCATTCACCTAGCACACCCAATCACAACAACTTTTGGCAAAGCCCCACCCACTTCAGTGTTAGCTCCGACCCCTTATTGCTGCTGGTCGGAGAGTTTATCATACACACAGACATGATCCAGTGTACAGTTACTATGAGGAGCACTGCTAAGCAATGAAATTAGGTGGGACAGTGTGGATATATTTTGTACATTTTCTACCTGTACAATAGTCGGAGGGGCTTCATATATGTAGCATCCACAATATATCTATAAACTCTTTTGGCTGCATGCTCCTGTGCTTTATGCACACGATTATGATAGGAATTCATTTTCCATTTTAGGCTATGCTGAAAGTCTTAAGCTGGATATTTACACAATATTGTTTATCCCCCTAGATACCAGTGCTGAATACCTGTGGCTAAAACACATCTAATATAAAACAGTTTTCCATCATAACATGACAGGAGGAGAATGATGATTCTATATCGGGACCGGTTACAGGTAGAGATGCAGAATGTTACAATCACACAGAGTCAGCAGTGATACAATGTATCTTCTTACATAAACACCGGGATAATTGTTCTGCTGCTGAATACACTCCTGTATCCTGTACTGTTTATTGTTTTTCGATACAGACTCACTATTTATATCTGATACCGTTATAAAACCAACAGTGAAACGGGTACAGAGTCTGATGGCACTGCAGCATACTAACGATCTGTAATTCTTCTTATCCCAGAGACTGAGCAAACGTTTCATGTCAGCAGTCAGAGAAGAGATTTCACCCTCGGTACAGAGGGCCTTATATCCCTCCATGTTTACATGTACACACAGATACCTGACATAGGCTACAATGCAGCAACACTTGCAGTAATATTATAATAAAATGCATTATAGTAACCTTTGTTTACACAGGAGGAAATCATTTTATAAACAAATATTTTCCTAGTACAAAAACTCTTATATAATATGCAGTCATTGTAATTATAATTACAACTAAACAAAATAATACTGGTCATGAAGGATCTCTTCTTTCTCAGCATCCGATTCATTGTCAAACATTTTCAACACAGTGACGTAGGATCCATACATAGGAGGAACCAACACAAAGCTTATACAGGAACGTACTTACAGTGGGTGCTCCATTCCCACAAACTGTCCATAACAGTCTAGCTCATATTACTTGCATGCTATGTCAGCTTGATTCTAACACACAGTTGTGTTGTCAAGGCCCCTCCCATGTGGACATTGACATGGAAGTTGTCGGAGGAGGTGCAAAGACATGTTGGAATCAGCCCACTGTAGGAAGGAACCAGAAGACTGACGTAGAGCTACTAAAGGCTCCAGCGAAAGGCAGCAGCTACGGAGAACAGAGTCTCATTTTGTACTTCAACTAACCTTAGTGCAACCAACACAAACAAAACATTTTGGGCCTTATTCATTAACAAGCACAAAACGAATATAATGTGCTTTTTTTTTTAAAAAAAAAATGCACATACATCGGTTATACGCACGTCCCTGTTCAACAAGGGGCGGCTCTGAAGATACGTCTGATGATAAGTACGGGTCTAACAGACAATACACTGCAGGATACAGTCAATACAATAAAGTCACAAAAATAATAATAAAAAAAAAAATTCACTTGTTAATAATATAGTCATTAATGACAAAACATTAAAAAAAGTAAACATTTTTATGAATGACTACTGTACATAAAATACATTGTTACAGATGCTCCTGATTACAAACACATGTTGTAGCTGTATACAAACTGCCTAATGAATGAGGCCCTTTGGGTAGATTTACTCTGCAGCAACATCGCTTTTACTGGAGAAATTTAACACCTTATTCAGAATAGCTACAATCGTAAGGACAAAAGTAATCCAAAAACTTGGACTTCTGAAACGTATCTCCATTTTTACTTTAAAACGTGTTAAGACATTTTTAATTTAGTCACTTTTTAGAATGTTTATGTCAAATAATGAATGGCTTGTTTAATATGAAATTACTAACAGTTACAATAGTTGTGTTACGTTGTTTATGAAGTTAGGTAAGTTACAATACAGATCATATAGCACCATGAGTGAAGATTGTGTAATTAAAATAATAGGCTGATTATCAGATATTATTTGCATGAGTTTATATCTATATTTGTATCAGTTGTGTAATATAGTAATGTAAAGGAAAATACAGTTGTTGAAATGTGGTGAATGAAAATTACTGCACTCATACAGCTTTGGTGGATAGGAGTACAGGAGTACATGTGTACAGAAGCACAGGAGTACCGAAGTGCCGGAGTACAGGAATACAGGTGTACAGGAGAACAGGTGTACAGGAGTATAAAAATACAGGTGTACAGGAGAACAGGTGTACAGGAGTACAGGAGTATAAGTGTACAGGTATACAGGTGTACAGGAAGACAGGTGTACAGGAGAACAGGAGCACAGGTGTACAGGAGTACATGTGTACAGAAGTACAGGAGCACAGGAGTACCGAAGTGCCGGAGTACAGGAGTACAGGAATACAGGTGTACAGGAGTACAGGTGTACAGGAGTATAAAAATACAGGTGTACAGGAGAACAGGTGTACAGGAGTACAGGAGTATAGGTGTACAGGTGTACAGGTGTACAGGAATACAGGTGTACAGGAAGACAGGTGTACAGGAGAACAGGAGTACAGGAATACAGGTGTACAGGAGAACAGGTGTACAGGAGTACAGGAATACAGGTGTACAGGAGAACAGGTGTACAGGAATACAGGAGTACAGGAATACAGGTATACAGGAGAACAGGTGTGAGACAGTACAGGAGCACAGGAGTACAGGAATACAGGTGTACAGGAATACAGGTGTACAGGAGAACAGGTGTACAGGAGTACAGGAATACAGGTATACAGGAGAACAAGTGTGAGACAGTACAGAAGCACAGGTGTACAGGAGAACAGGAGTACCGGAGAACAGGAGCACAGCACAGGTGTGCCGGAGTACAGGATTACAGGAGAACAGGTGTACAGGAGTACAGGAATACAGGTGTACAGGAATACAGGTATACAGGTATACAGGTATACAGGTGTACAGGAGTACAGGAATACAGGTGTACAGGAATACAGTTATACAGGAGAACAGGTGTGAGACAGTACAGGAGCACAGGAGTATAGGAGTGCCAGAGTACAGAAGCACAGGTGTACAGGAGCACAGGAGTATCGGAGAACAGGAGCACAGGTGTGCTGGAGTACAGGAGAACAGGAGTACAGGAATACAGGTGTACAGGAATACAGGTATACAGGTGTACAGAAGAACAGGTGTACAGGAATACAGGTGTACAGAAGTACAGGAATACAGGTGTACAGGAATACAGGTATACAGGAGAACAGGTGTGAGACAGTACAGGAGCACAGGAGTATAGGAGTGCCAGAGTACAGAAGCACAGGTGTACAGGAGTACCGGAGAACAGGAGCACAGGTGTGCCGGAGTACAGGAGAACAGGTGTACAGGAATACAGGTGTACAGGAGAACAGGTGTGAAACAGTACAGGAGCACAGGTGTACAGGAGTACCGGAGAACAGGAGCACAGGTGTACAGCACAGGTGTGCCGGAGTACAGGAGAACAGGTGTACAGGAATACAGGTGTACAGGAATACAGGTGTACAGGAGAACAGGTGTACAGGAATACAGGAGTACAGGAGAACAGGTGTACAGGAATACAGGAGTACAGGAGAACAGGTGTACAGGAATACAGGTGTACAGGAGAACAGGTGTACAGGAATACAGGAGTACAGGTGTACAGGAATACAGGAGTACAGGAGAACAGGTGTACAGGAATACAGGTGTACAGGAGAACAGGTGTACAGGAATACAGGTGTACAGGAGAACAGGTGTACAGGAGCACAGGTGTACAGGAGTATCGGAGAACAGGAGCACAGGTGTACAGCACAGGTGTGCCGGAGTACAGGAGAACAGGTGTACAGGTGTACAGGAGAACAGGTGTACAGGAATACAGGTGTACAGGAGAACAGGTGTGAGACAGTACAGGAGTATCGGAGAACAGGAGCACAGGTGTACAGCACAGGTGTACAGCACAGGTGTACAGCACAGGTGTGCCGGAGTACAGGACAAATACTTTACTGGTAATAAAAATCTTGCCCAGCAAGGGAAATACAAATAGATACAAACTCACAGAACATCTGTTGTGATGCGGTTTAGTGATACATTAATCTGGTTATTGAGGAGGGGGTCCTGCTATTTGCAGCATCTGCTCTGCCTATAAGAAACACTTCACATCTCCTCAATGAGGAAATGATAACTGGGGAACGGGCCGCAGTATGTGCTCCAGGTCTGGGTGGGATGACTGTCCTGGGGAGACCGTGGAGAGCTCATACTAACATAGAATGTATGGTCTGCTAAGTCTGCCGCTCTGCGTGCTTTGTTTGTGGAGAGGGAGGGGGGGGGGTTGTTTGTTGTTTTATACATTAGAACCAATTCTTAACAATATCCATATGTTTGTTCCATGTATTATTGGCTTCTCTTACTGTACAACTGCTGGATCTATCACCCGCTATGTATGTTCCCTCCCAGTCCTCCTCCCTAGCCTGTCCCCTTGTTCTAGAGATCCTCCTATTTATATACATACTGACCTCTATCACATCCCTTCTCTCCTCTATGAGCCCATTTACCAAAGGCCGCCTCCTTTTCTGCATAAGCCCCACCCCTTTTGAATCCTGAAACTCAGGACTGTCCCTAAAAATTTCTTTCCTCCCACTGTTATCAGCCTAAGGAGATTTCTGCTCCTGCACCAGGGGTCTATACCCCCCTCCCCCCTTTCCCTATACACTGTCACATCCAGACACTGATTTACAGCACAATACTCCAAATATTTCATTCAGAGCCATCTTCATGCTGAAGTATCAGAATGAATAATGAAATCAGCTTTGGCCTTTGTGGCAGCTCAGCTGTCAGGAACTGAGAGGATAGTAAGGATATTGCTTTGCTAATTAATTCCAGATGCTAAACCAGGGACTCCACTGCTCTCCATACCCCAGCAGGTAAAGTGTTAATCACACATAATCGTACCGTGTACCCGCTTACTATGGAACCATCCAATTAACTCCCCACCAAGCCTGATCAATCACGTCAATGTTTCTTAGGTTATACTGGTGTACAGGAGGCAAGGGGCTAGGCTAAATACAGCACCCGAAATATCAGGCTGCCCCCCTAATGTCACCAAGCACTGTCCGCTGACAAGTCCACAATGAACAATTCTCATTACAAGAAAGACCCCGAATCTTCCTTCCTGTTCCTTCATTACAACAGTGACAGCTGGAGAGAGATCTCCATACAGTAACCACTGCTAACAGCAGCCCTATAACACATATATCATATTACACCGACCAGAGGAGCTGGGGAATTACACAGGAAATGTATACATTTATATATGTGCTGTCCACAGAGCGCACACTAACTGCTGGACCACAGCAGTGCCCCGCGTCAGTCTCTCAGGTCAATGTGAATTATAGGGGAATAGAAATGAAAAATAAAATATGCAGGATGGAAATTTACTGGCAGTTTTATAATGCTGGGTGGCCACAGACAGCTGGACTGAAATAACAAGCTGGATTCATGAATTTCATGTGATATAAAGGTGCATATAACAATCTTCCCCAATCAAAGTAAAAGGAGCCTGGCATCACTACTCTCAGTCTGTGGCTTCCTGCTGCCTCCATTCCCCTCCTCACATCATGTCACTGTCCCTGTCACATGCAGCCCTGTTCTCACTAACACATCACTCATCTCCTGATATACTCTGTGCTGCTGGGGGACCCTGCTCCTTCCACTATATAACTCTCAGTCTGTGACTTCCTGCTGCCTCCATTCACCTCCTCACATCATGTCACTGCCCCTGTCACATGCAGCCCTGTCCTCACTAACACATCACTCATATCCTGATATACTCTGTGCTGCTGGGGGAACCTGCTCCTTCCACTATATAACTCTCAGTCTGTGGCTTCCTGCTGCCTCCATTCCCTTCCTCCCATCATGTCACTGCCCCTGTCCTCACTAACACATTACTCATCTCCTGATATACTCTGTGCTGCTGGGACCCTGTTCCTTCCACTATATAACTCTCAGTCTGTGACTTCCTGCTGCCTCCATTCACCTCCTCACATCATGTCACTGCCCCTGTCACATGCAGCCCTGTCCTCACTAACACATCACTCATATCCTGATATACTCTGTGCTGCTGGGGGAACCTGCTCCTTCCACTATATAACTCTCAGTCTGTGGCTTTCTGCTGCCTCCATTCCCCTCCTCACATCATGTCACTGCCCCTGTCACATGCAGCCCTGTCCTCACTAACACATCACTCATCTCCTGATATACTCTGTGCTGCTGGGGACCCTGCTCCTACCACTATATAACTCTCAGTCTGTGGCTTCCTGCTACCTCCATTCCTCTCCTCACATCATGTCACTGCCTCTGTCACATGCAGCCCTGTCCTCACTAACACATCACTCATCTCCTAATATACTCTGTGCTGCTGGGGACCCTGCTCCTTCCACTATATAACTCTCAGTCTGTGGCTTCCTGCTGCCTCCATTCCTCTCCTCACATCATGTCACTATCCCTGTCACATGCAGCCCTGTCCTCACTAACACATCACTCATCTCCTGATATACTCTGTGCTGCTGAGGACCCGGCTCCTTCCACTATATCACATCAAGCTCTGAAATTCAAGCATTAATCTCATGTTTCCAAAGTTTGTAACATTTCTAAGAAGCACCAACAGCACGATACCAACCTGATATATTACTTATGGTGAGTGTAAATAATTAAACACTGATTACAGTAAAGCACAATGGGCTCATTTAAAGATGCTGCACCAATTAAACATTCCTGTAAAATAACCAGAGAAGTTGTGGCTGGGTGTGGCACAATTATCCCTGAAATGTAGCCCTTCCTCCTCGGTGATCTCCGTGGCTGGATCTATCCTCCGATGGTAGCGGGTAACAAGGTTTCTGAACTGTTGGACCACATGGTTCAAAACTGGTGTTTGTGTCTTTATTATATTATATTAAGAGTTTTAAACAACAATAGTCACACAAGAGTAACGAGGAGTTTTAAACACAAGTGCAGCAGATATAGAGAGGTGGGGGAATTGTTTACACCCTAATCAGATGAGGGGATGATCAGTAATAGGAGGGAGCCTACAATCCACCCTCGTTCCTGCTGTGTGAATCATTGCTGCTCCTGTTTCTCATTGGGCTGGAATCATGTGAATGATTGCTGCTCCTGTTTCTCATTGGGCTGGAATCATGTGAATGATTGCTGCTCCTGTTTCTCATTGGGCTGGAATCATGTGAATGATTGCTGCTCCTGTTTCTCATTGGGCTGGAATCATGTGAATGATTGCTGCTCCTGTTTCTCATTGGGCTGGAATCATGTGAATGATTGCTGCTCCTGTTTCTCATTGGGCTGGAATCATGTGAATCATTGCTGCTCCTGTTTCTCATTGGGCTGGAATCATGTGAATCATTGCTGCTCCTGTTTCTCATTGGGCTGGAATCATGTGAATCATTGCTGCTCCTGTTTCTCATTGGGCTGGAATCATGTGAATCATTGCTGCTCCTGTTTCTCATTGGGCTGGAATCATGTGAATGATTGCTGCTCCTGTTTCTCATTGGGCTGGAATCATGTGAATGATTGCTGCTCCTGTTTCTCATTGGGCTGGAATCATGTGAATGATTGCTGCTCCTGTTTCTCATTGGGCTGGAATCATGTGAATGATTGCAGACACAGTTGCATTTGCGAAGTGTTACTCTGTAACAGAAGTTCTGGATTCTTACCCCAGTAAGAATACAGAACTCATGACCCCAGTGTTGTGAGGCAGAAGTGCTAACCACTGAGCCACTGTGCTCCTATGGGGCAGGGACTGATGTGAGTGAGTTCTCTGTACAGCGCTGTGGAACTAGTGGCGCTATATAAATAAATAAATGATGATTATACAGGTATGGGACCATTTGCCCAGAATGCTTTGAGACTTGTGGTCTTTTATAGACTAGATCCCTGTCTTTCCCTACGCCCCCAGCATTCGCCTCCTCGTTCTCTGTTGTAGCTGTAGAATAGAGGAATGTACTTGGTGATCATTAACGTGTATATTACAGGATTACTAAATAACTGCAATTATTTACTCCCTGTTCGGATAATGTGATCCTGGACAAGTGAAAAGACATACACATATATATATATACAAGTTAACCCTTGCATGATACTCATGCATTCTAGTCAAATCAAGCTACTTAAGGTGTTAAAAAGGTTCTTGTCATGCATTTGGGCCATAGCCCAGGCCTCAACCACCAACCACTCCCCACTGTCACCCCCGGCAACCACCAACCACTCCCAACTGTCACCCCCGGCAACCACCAACCACTCCCCACTGTCACCCCCGGCAACCACCAACCACTCCCAACTGTCACTTCTCCTTCAAGAAATATATATATATTTTTTTTAAATCTTTATAAACACTTTTAACAATTAACAAATTAAATTAACAAATTAAAAACATCTTAGTATACCAAATTTCAGCCCTTTCTGAATTTTTTTTTCCACACACACTAAAAATTTAGTAGGTCAGTGTATAACTCCACCCAGCAGGTGGCGCTGCAGCTTGGTTTTATTTTTTCCACACACACACAGACAGACTAACACACGCCACTAGACATTTATATTATAGATAGGGGGTATTCAATTGTTGCTTTTAACGCGCTAAAACAAAAAAAAAACGAGCGCTCGAAAAATATTACAGTTTATACGGTAATATGCGCGTAAATACCGTTAATACGGTAGTTTACTCGCTGAATTTCACTGCGAGATGAAATTTAGCGAGTAATTACCGTATTAACGCTAATATTTTTAGAGCGCTCGTTTGAGAGCGTTAACGGCAACAATTGAATACCCCCCATAGTGACAGAAGCACTGGGAAAGTGATAAATGGAAGATACATATGTGCTTTAAAACCCCAGAGCTGGACAAGCTGGGACTTTTTTTTATGTTTATTTTGATGCTAATGAATAAAACCAGGTGCGGCTACTTGCACCGAGGAGCTGGTCTTGTGTGATATATTTGGCTGATACTTGTACCCCAGGAGACGGTAACTCTAACCGGATCTTGCGACAAAATATATATATATAACGTTTCATATCTGTAACACAAGACCAAACCCTTGCATAATAATTCTGGTAAAATTCCTTCTAAGCAGTTTTTACTATTCTAGAAATGTTACCAGCACTTAGAGAGGTCACAGTACCACGGGTGTGTAAGGAATCGCCCTGGATGTGAGCCCAGTGTCGCCCCATACGAGACCCTTGCACCCTCTCACTAGTGGATAAAGATTATATTTCACCCAGAAATTACATTTCTTAGCAGTTTCTTTTCTGATTAAATTCTGGTCACATGCTTAATGAAAAAAAATTAAATAAAAAACTCTATAATAATATTCTGGAAGAACTGTACTCGTGGAGCAGTCTGCTGAGGGGGGCAATACAACTGCCCTCGGAGTGGCTCCAGAGCATCCCGGGGGCACTCAGCGGTGGTGTAACACTGCAGATTTCTCCATGTACCCCATAGAGGTGCGCTGGAAACTCTGTGATGTTGTGGTGCACTAGTCACTGGAGATGTGAGCTGACGAATATCTCAGCCATGTTTGGCAACTGAGTATTCTGAGTCTTGTTTACTCCTGGTAACGATGTAACAAACCCTTGTTACAGAGGGCCCTGCGGGATCCTAACAGAGGAGATTTTATCCATAGGAACATAGATGCTTTCTGGTAGGTTTCTGCCTAGGTACAGACCTGATTGTATATAGCACATATATATATATATATATATATATATATATATGTCAGCCTGGGGGCCCAGATTATAAGAGTATACAGTCAATAGGGCCAATATATCTTAGCCAGAAGTGGTATATAGACACATGGGGCATATCACCCATCTGATAAGATGATTTGCAAATTATTATTATTTACTTATAAGGCGCCACAGATTCCGTAGCACCGAATACAGAAACAAGTAACAAATAGATGAGGGAATACACATATGTAACACAGATGAGTGTGAGTAATGCTATGGGGGACTCACACGGAGTGCAGCAAAAGATGTGACAGGACGTGCGAGGGACAGGAGAGAGACGTGGGACAATAGGCAGAGAGAACCCTGCCCTCGAGAGCTTACATTCTAAAGGGAGGGGTGGTGAGAGACAGTAGGGCCAACTGGGAGAAGATGGAGATGGCAGGAAGAGGAGGTGATGGATATAATGGTTAGATGGTGGTAGGATAGGCCAGCTTGAAAAGGTGAAATTTTAGTGAGCGTTGTAAGGACTGAAGGTTGGGGAGAGTCGAGTCAGATGGGGTAGGGAGTTCCAAAGATTGGGGGCAGCACGGCAGAAGACTTGGAGGAGAGTATGTGAGGAGGTAATGAGAGGTGAATTGAGGCGGAGGTCAGAGGCAGAACGTAGTGGACAGGTAGGTATGTACCTCCAGACAAGGTTAGAGAGGTAAGGGGGAGAAGTGTCAGTAAGGGCTTTGTAAGTGAAGGTAAGGAGCTTGAACTGAATTCTGAAACGGATGGGGAGCAGAGGAGAAGAGGAGAAGAGGAAGAGCTGCGGTGGGAGAGGAAGATGAGCCTAGCGGGATCATTCTGTATGGATTGAAGGTCAGAAGTGCAAGAGTCAGGAAAACCAGTGAGAAGGAGGTTGTAATAGTCAAGACGAGAAATGATGAGTGAATGGACCAGTATTTTGGTCGCTTCCTGAGAGAGGAAGGGACGGATTTTCGTAATGTTATGGAGGCAGAAGTGGCAGGGTTTGGTGAGGAACTGGATATGAGGGGTAAAGCTGAGGGCTGAGTCAAGGGTGATTCCAAGGCAGCAGGTTTGGATGACAGGAGGAGAGTGATGTTGTCAACCAAGAGGGAGATATTGGGAGGGACAGCAACGTTGGCTGGAGGAAAGATGATGAGCTCGGATTTGGAGATGTTGAGTTTCAGAAAGCGCTGTGACATACAGGTAGTTACAGCAGAGAGACCGCTGGATACTAGGTTAGGACAGCGGGAGAGAGGTCAGGGGAGGAAAGATAGGTTTGCGTGTCATCAGCGTAGAGGTGGTATTGGAGACCAAATGATTGAATGAGTTCACCAAGAGAGGTGGTGTAGAGAGAGAAGAGCAGAGGGCCAAGGACAGAGCCTTGTGGGACTCCAATAGATAGAGGAAGAGGGAAGGAGGAAGAGCCAGAAGCAGACACACTGAAAGAGCGGCCAGAGAGGTAGGAGGCAAACAGGTGAGAGCTGTGTCACGAAGACCTATGGAGTGAAAGGTCTATTTATCAATAAGTATGAAGCCTTAGCTCCTGCAAACATTGGAGTTTCCACTATATTTAGGGTTTTCTCCAGTTTACCAACAAGTGAGGACGATCACCAGCTATCTCCAGTAGTTGTCTTCATCTGGGACATTCTTTCCTTTTTTATCTATACAATTTTATTTTTTACTTCCAATTCTATGCGAGCCGGTTACTTTTGTGGACAGACGCATTGTAAGAGATAGTTATCATGTAGGTTCCTCGGAATGCTGCAGTTTCCTCCCAAACATCTTCAGTACAGCGCTGAATAATACTGGCGCTATATAAGGTACAATAACTATTTATTCTTGTGCGATAGGGCAAGGGGACCAAGTCTCTCCACGCACTACTAACACTGTTAAACACAAAGACAAAGTACAAGGTTCTATCTACCCTTTCATGAGGCCACGTTGTTCTGCGTCTGTGTGAACGAGCCCTTAAAGTTGAAAATCGAAAACAAAGTCTTGATGGAAAACCTGGAATTAGCAGAAGTGCCTTGATGGGACAGGTGTCTTACCATATATGTGTAATGTGTATCACTGATGATTCTGCACTTTGCGGACTAGTAGAATAACAGCTCTTTTAATGGTTCATAGCGGTGTTGTTGGGGGAATTTTCCCCTTTCTGGATAACCCCGGCCTTCCAAGCACCTGCTGTAAACCTATAAATTGATTGAGCAACTTCCATTTCTGTACAAGTATAAGGATGCACCTAACAACATGCTAGCGCCATGCGGTCACCAGGCTTCTACCATTAAGAAAGCGTCAAGATTTACATCCCCCATCTATCTGCCAGCATCGCAGACATGATATATACCCAGAAAGTCTATATAGACCGTATAAAAGACCAGATTCACAGGTGTATAGAGAAGCTGGGAGTGACACAGATGTAAGTCTATCGTTACATTACTTTCATCTTTATTTTAGAGTTACTCAGTATGTACCAAACATGCCGGGGAAAGGTTATAGGAGAAACTGATTTATTATATAAGATATCTATAATCCGGGTCCTCATAAGCTGCAAACTGACCACATTTCAGTATATCAAAGTTACTCTGGATCTCTAATTATCCCTGATACGCTGACAGTATGCACCAGTAATTACCCCTGCTGATACACTGACAATATGCACCGGTAATTACCCCTGCTGATACACTGACAATATGCACCGGTAATTACCCCTGCTGATACACTTACAGTATGTACTGGGAATTACCCCTGCTGATACACTGACAGTATGCACCAGTAATTACCCCTGCTGATACACTGACAATATGCACCGGTAATTACCCCTGCTGATACACCGACAGTATGTACCGGTAATTACCCCTGCTGATACACTGACAGTATGCACCGGTAATTACCCCTGCTGATACACCGACAGTATGTACCGGTAATTACCCCTGCTGATACACTGACAGTATGCACCAGTAATTACCCCTGCTGATACACTGACAATATGCACCGGTAATTACCCCTGCTGATACACTTACAGTATGTACTGGGAATTACCCCTGCTGATACACTGACAGTATGCACCAGTAATTACCCCAGCTCTAGTGACAACAGCGGCCCCTGAAGGTAGGAGCAGAGAATCGCTGTTACTATAGGGGAATTTCTACATTAGACACTCCACAAACTCATTATAATATTGTACAAAGCTGCAGGATCCTCAGGAGCTGCACGTTCCCCGTATTGAATAGCACAACGTCAGGGACTGTGGAGAACAAACCATCTCTGGTTTCACCCTACACCTCCCTGAGGGCACCAGGTAGCTATGTCCTGTAAGTATCCAGTCTCTGTCTCCCTGGGATAAGGACACCCAGGACTCCAGCAGATCACACAGGAGGACGGATGCTGCGTCCCCCACCATCATGGTTTATAGGGCACCGCAGATTGCTTAGTGCTGGACAATCTTAAGTATAAGGCATACATGAATACAATCGTCACGCAGTGACAATAGTCAATAAGCTCCACCCATACACATTACACGCAGCTGCTCTTCGCATCAAATTACAGGGGCCACACCCTGAATTGTAAAGAATTATTTAATATAAACGTGTTATAAAAGCCTCATTAGTATCAGATAAACAGGAATCAGCTCCTGTGCCCCAGGGCTCCCTTGTGAAGTTTGATTATCTGGTCCCAACTATACAGCGCTACAGCATACCTGCCACCTCTCCCTGAATGTCAGGAGACTCCCTGAAATAGGGGTATCTCCCTCACTCCCTGAAGAGTCTGGCATTCTCCCTGATGCTGAGCCAGTACAAGACGTGGTTGGCTTCATCATCTGTGGCATGATGACACAGTTCAGAAATTGTGTCCTATGTCCATGTATTGATGCCTATGGAGGTGGCCATTTTCATGGAGACCAAGATTTAACCAAAGACTGACAGGTAAGACAACATGACTTCAGCAATGGAGACAGAAATGTAAAAGACACTTCAGACTCTAGAGATTCATTAGCTGCTTTTCTTTAATGCATAGTTGACTACTCTTCCGGAATTTCCGGGAGACCTCCCTGGAGAGCAGCGCAACCTCCTGGTCCTCGCCCCCGCAATAGATAAGTGGTGGGTGCGGGGCTTAATGACGCAAATATCGAGCCATCTTAGCCCTATCCCCTGCTGTAATTGGCCAAAATTGTGACAATCGTTTAGGGGCGGGGTCAAAATGATACCATTCATCAAGCCCTGCCCCTGCACACCCACCTAACCCGGGAGCTTCCTGAAGCCAACGAGGAAAAGTTGGCAAGTATGTGCTACAGCTTATGTTAGAGCTATATTAAAAACAAAAAACAAACAAAATAAAACTGTATTTCAATATTTTCAAAAAGGAATTACCAACAAAATGTTTACATGGAAGTATTTATAAGCAATGGTCCCAGGGGCGCACGCAGGATTGTTTCCCCCCCACCAAAAAAACCCCAAAACAGCGAGAGAGCTGCTGCGCATGCACCCGGACGCTTCTTTGACAGCGCCGCAACTGCTGTATAGTACAGTGCCATATGTTGGAGCACTTTGTTAGCGGAGGGGAGGGGTTTCTGGAGACCCAGAAACTTACCCTGCGTGCGCCACTGGGTCCCAAAAGCTCATGCAAATGACACAGATTATTATTTGCAAATTTTTGGTCTATTTCATCAATGTATTTAAACTTTAGTAACTCAGCGAGTTACTAAAGTTCTGGCGGCACATCGCACACAACTGATCTATTCTATTTCTTAGATTATTTTCATTATTTTTAGATGTTTCATCATGTAGTATATTATAAACTCCTTTATTTGTATGTGATATGAAACTATTCTGTGCTTATAAGTGCCATTTGTGTCTGTATGAGATTTTTATTCCTTTTTATATGCTTTTAGGTGTTGACTAACCTATCGAATCAATATGGTAATTGAATTACCTTGTTATATATCAGTCTTGCAGGATTATGTTATGTTGATCGTTTGGATTGCACAGTACAAATTTACCGTTCATATCTACTAACTCATAACTGAAGTCGGACGGAGACCCGGATTGATTGGAAGTTCTAACTCATGTGATCTACTGTCAGTGTTACATGTGCCTCTGATGAAACGGCTATACGCCGAGAAACGCGTCGGTGACCATACACGATTGGCAGAAGTTTTTTGATCTAACCCCGGGGTTGAGTTTTTTACCATTTATGTAACAAAAAGGATATTATATTGACATTATCACGGAGACTGGCTGTAGGTGCTTCCTATACTTAAGAGCTGAAGGAACAGATCATTATCATCATCATCACCATTTATTTATATAGCGCCACTGATTCCGCAGCTAAGTATCCATTCTGCATCTGTATGTTTGCTGTGACTGGTTCCTAGTACTTTGAGGGTTCGAGTGCACTTATTTGTTTCCAACATTACTGCATTGTTTTTCCAGCCAAGGAAAAGACTATTTTCGTTCAGCATTTGCATCCGTGGTGATTATAACAATCTCCGACCTCTGGAAGTTGCTCAAGAGACAAACAAATAATGTGCAGTATGGTTTAATATACCGGGACCATCCAATTATCATACATAATATATCGGAAAGGATTCCTATTCATTATTGTCTGATGTTTTTATTAGGAATGTGCAATTTGTATGAAATATTACAATAAATTATTATATAATTTTTCTAAGCTTTGCACAGGACATGTGTATGCGCAGAAGACAGAATATAAAAACATATTGTATGTAAAATAATAACATCCAGATTTATGTATATAATGTAATAAAAAAAATAAAAAATATATAGTTCTATAAATGATTATATTGCTAAGAGCTGTTCTTTTATTTTATATTACCACATTTTTTATGCGTTCTGATGTGACCTTTTATCGCCTTTCATAGTACATAGGTCTGTGCGCAGGCTGCGGGCTGTCCTGTCTACATACAGCAAGTGCTGCACTTACACCCAGATACAAATGGAAACGTATCTTGAGATAAACTCGGATTTGAATACGGTCAGAACTCCTCTCGAGTTCTCTTCTGGACTCAGGCCCAGTATAGTAAAGAACCGAAGAAGTACATGGGCTTATTACAAGGAAACACATGGAGTAGTTTTTAATATGCCCTCTACCCGACTATAAGGAACTGGTGCTGGTTAACGATGACCTGTCCCTGCGATATAAACCAGGCATCCATCGCGTACCACGGCTGTAACGTTATGATAAATCGTACGACATACACAAGACTATTGTTCTCCTGTTCTTCCCGGAGCCGATGCTTCTAAGTGTTACCCAGCAATGACTCACGTGGATCTCATACACTTCCTGTTCTCTGGAAATACTTATCATGAAAGGGGAAGTATTCTGGAGAATTTCACTGGGGTCTCTGTGTCTGACTTGTCCATCTCTGTGTACGTGAGAGGCGATGAACAGCCGGTAGTATCAGATTATTACAATCAGTAATAAACCAGCAATAAATTAAATATTCGTCTGGATGTTTTATGAAGCAGAGACAAGTCCTCAGAACCCTCTGTATGTTCATCGCAATCTGTAAGATATATACATTAATACGGTAGGTTACACTATGAAAGGTAACTCATTTATTTTACTATCAACCCAAACATGATGCACTCGTTGAGCCTGAGTCATTAAGTACGCATACTGAGTGCAATTTGCGTTTTAAGACATACGTGATTAGGGTATACATACATCTAAATTCAAGGAGCGGTTTGCTCCTGATTACAAACACATGTTCTATCATATATAGTATACACAGCCGTCATCACTGGTAATCAGCCCAGTACCTGGTGCAAGAGATACGGCTGATAATCACGTACCTAGGAGATGCTCAGGGCTGGAATCGGACGCTGCCACGTGCGCTCAGCTTGGCTCGCCCTTACTGTACACTGACCACGGGCAAACGCCCATTCCCTGACCTGTTCCCTCACTGAAATCATAGCCCATAGTAAGTGTCCATTGAAGATGGCTGCATTCTGTGCCGTGTGGTCCAGTTCTGGGGATGCGCAGAGTGATTGTGCGGATTATACGCACAAAATCGCCATTTACGTCCCTTAATGAATCAGGCCCGTTATATGTCAGTACGTGACAGAAACTGCTACCTCTGATTAGTGCAGCAACTCAAAAAATATGGAATACACTGATGAGATCTAATAAGGTTTAAACATGTGTCTGGATCCACGGTTCTGCATCTCAACCAAGGGGTGATTTGCATATGTCTCCCCATAATTCCCAGAGTCGGGGATCACTCTCCGGGTCTATGGTATGTTGGTGAAAAGTCATCAGAAACATGTGAACACATTCTTAGATGGATGCTCATACATGCAGCTGTAGGAAGTTATACAGCAGGTTTCAGACTCTCATTTTCCTGGAATATAATTATTTAAATTTTTGTTATTTAGAACACTAACTGTGTACAAATTCCCCCATATTACCTTGTGGAAGAGCTCCTCACAGTAACTGTAGAGGAGGAACTCGTTGATAATGTCTGTGTGTATGACATTCCCCACATTGCCTTGAGGTAGAGCTCCTCACAGTGACTTTATGAGGAGGAGCTCATTACATTGAGAAGCATACCTACGTTATAGCTTGGTAGACTAAAGCCCGTGTTCTACCATGTTCATGGTAAAGTGGCCACTATTAGCGCTGTCTCATTGTACTCTATGGAACGTATTTTATATTACACTGTTACCCAGTTACCATAGGACTAGAAGAGAGTGTAATGCAGGGCAAAAAAAGCTGGCGCTATACAAATAACTTAATGTTAATAATAAAAGATAACTATTTAATGTGTATGTGAGATAATATATTTACTGGAAAATATATACAAACCAGTTTCACCATAGGAAACAGTATCGTCACTATTACTATTCACTTCTAATACACAGGGTATGAAATGTACCAATTCCTGTACATAACGGGCCTCATTTATTAAGGAAAGTAAGGCAAAAAAAGGAGTACATTTAATCCTGGACAAAACCATGTTACAGTGCAAAGGGTGCAAATTAGTTTATTATTTTGCACATAGGTTAAATACTGTCTGTTTTTTCATCTAGCACACAAATACTTGATAGCTTTATTTGTACATTGAAATTTAAAGTTGATCTAGGACATGGGACGGGGCGCGGTCAATGGCATCATTTTGACCCCACCCCGCTACAAAAACGTAATTTTGTAGCGGGGGACACAGCCAAAATGACCCGACTAACCGTGAATCGCGTCATTTTAGCGAGTAAATTGCAGTATGCGGGATACTTGCCTGCTCTCCTGGGAGTCCGGGAGACCTACCCGGATTTCGGGAGTCTCCCAGACATTCCGGGAGAGTTGGCAAGTATGCTATAAATCTGTCCCCACATTATAAATTGACCTCCCCCTCCAATGCAACATTGCAAAGTTACTCATTTTTTTCCTTAACTTTCCTTAATGAATAAAGCCCAATATCTTTATATAAATCAGTGGGTTCAGGTATCAATCATTTCAGTGTTTATTAGAAAACCGTGTGTATTATAAGGAATAATTCACCCCCCCCGCTGTACATTATAACAGATATTAGAAACATACTCCATGAAAGAGGCATTTTAGCTTTACTTTATTTTTTTATGAAAGATTATTAATATATTGGTCACTAGGTTATACCAGTGTGCGTTTGTTTCCAAAAGGGACCGTATCCTTAACCATTATTAGGGATGAATGTAAGGGGTTTCCCACTTTAGATATAGATTCTACTAAATCTCTCCACTTCCCTATAACGGGACTTTGGTGAGGGGCCCTGGGACCCCATCTGCTGTATTTAGCAGGGTCCTCGCAGTCACATGTAACCGGGAGCTCTACTAACAAAGTTCTACACCAATCATCTCTCTCCGTAGAAGGGAAATCAGACACAGACGTGTGAGCCGGCTGCTGATTGGAGGAGCTGCTTCGACAGATCTGCCACCAATGTCCTGTTATTGGGACAGGAGGGGATTTAATAGTAACTCTATTTATTGTGGAAAATCCCTTTAACGGGATTTATAAACTAAAATGAAAGTTCACATATTTACAAAGATTAGATGACGGTCTTAAATTTCACATACACCAGCGATAAGAGGGTATTTTATACACTGTACTATTATAGATGTACTAATTGTAGGCTGTACTATTATATTTATATCTAATCAAGACTACAAAATTGATGCCAACACAACATTGCTCTATTTTTCTATTTTTGTTTAAAACTTTGGAATAAAAACATTTTATAACGGTGAAATGAAATCTGCAGTATTGCACTTTGTTGTATATTTATTGATCCACGTCAGAGACTTGCGGGTGCGGGATGAAATCTCACTGATAACTGTCATGGTGCATTGAGCAACTGAACACATTTGGAAATGCTTCTTAAACACATCTTATCGTGCTTACAATGTGCTCCCATAGAGATAAATGGAAGTTTTCAGCTGTGCTTTTACCCTGAAATAGAACAGCAACAACAAAAATAATCGGGTGGAAACACAAGTTAAGCGCACATCAAAACACAATGGGCGCAGTCTTAAGTGGTGCAATGATCTTTATGCTCACACGCGCTTATCTTGCATTAGTGACGCATCACCCCCCCAGCCCAGCCTGCCCCTGCACACAACAGACGCACGAGGCCCCGATGGGACTTCGCAGGTAACTGAATCCCCCCCAATGGATCACTGTAAGTGTGAAGTGATTCTTTTGTTTTGAAGTTAGTAACTATAAGGAACAAAGTGCGGCTTCTGCTTCCCCACAATCTTCATTTTACAGACGCGACTAGAAAAGGTCAAACGAAAATGCCAGACCCAGTAGAAAAGCAAATAGCAGACAACAGACCAACATTAATGCAACTAATTAATGGTGGATAGAAAAGAAAGACAATTGGAACAGAGAGATGTAAAGTAACAGTCTCTGGGGTAAATGTAGCAAACTGCGAGATTCCGTCGGGTTTGAAAAGTGGAGATGTTGCCTATAGCAACCAATCAGATTCTAGGGCCTGAATCATTAAGGATCTTAAATGAAGAGGAATCTTATTTCAGTCTCCTGGACAAAACCATGTTACAATGCAAGGGGTGCAAACTAGTTTTCTGTTTTGCACATAAGTTAAATACTGACTGTTTTTTCATGTAGCGCACAAATATCAACTTTAAATTTCAGTGTACAAATAAGCTATCAAGTATTTGTGTGCTACATGAAAAAACAGTCAGTATTTAACTTATGTGCAAAACAGAAAACTAGTTTTCACCCCTTTTATTGTAACATGGTTTTGTCCAGGAGACTGAAATAAGATACCTCTTCATTCAAGATCCTTAATGAATCAGGCCCCTAGTTTTCATTTACTAAGTACATTCTACAAAATGACAGCTAGAATCTGATTGGTTGCTATAGGCAACATCTCCACTTTTCAAACCCGACGGAATCTCGCAGCTTGATACATTTACATCTTTATGTTCACACAACAGCACGAGATGCGTGTAATCACCAAACTGTTCAGTGATACACTATTAATATTCATCAATAATTCCTCTGTAAGAGAATTCTGTACACTTCTTCTGACGTTCTGGAGAATGTACAAAAATGTATGAAATCTCACCGTGGCCCTGGCAACGAGACAGTAACATGGAAGAATCTCCCACTCACTGTGTTGTCTCTAAAAAAGCCCTATTACCTTACTTTATGATATGCTTCATAAATAATGAGTTTCCATTCCACCGACTGACCACTGCTCCCAATCTCAGCAATGCACAGAAATTCTGGATAATACTGCAGAACGGGAGACTCCTAGATCACGGTGAGAATTATGTAGACCATCCACATCTGAAAGTCACCTTCTACCACAAGGACACTACGTCCTGAACAAGTCCTACTTCACTGTCTGTGATTAATCACCCAAAGGAGATTACAATTACCCTACACTCTACATCTTCAGTATAGAAGACAATCATTTCCGTTCTTTACGAAAGCGCAATCAGGCTCCAAAAGGATTTCAGATGATTGATGAAGTTATTGCAGATTTTTATCTTACAACTTGGTCAAAAAAAATGTCTTCTGCAAGATGGCATCACAATAAGTCTGTTCTAATATGTACTCAATGACCTGAGATCTTAACATGTACTTCCAGTAGTCCATGAGCCCTGAACAGGACAAGGAGTAATCCCCATGGATGTTGTTTTGGAGGTGGCTAAATTGCAATACACCCAAGAAATGAGATTAAAATGCACACAAGACCGTGTGACATTTTAACATGTATGTACACAATTGAACAGCGACACAATGCGCTTATACATGTTTAGGGCTCATTCAAACAAATGCAAAACAATGATAAAAACTGAAAACAAACGTGCGCTAAGGTGCATTTTAGTGCTGTGGTTTTTTTAACACATTTTAAACGCCTGTTACCATCACAGCCTATTGTACAGGTGTTGTGTGTGACAAACTGGTGGAACGGCAGCGGTGACTCTTATTCCACCTAGTTTTAATTCACTTTTCCAGCATTTACTAATATGTGAAACGTGCAAAACAGACGGATTTGTGAACAAACTCTTAAAGAACAACAAGCAGGAAAAACAAAAATAACTGTGGACTAAACTGGACCAAGAATAATGAGAGTGACGACACATTTCCCATATACTACAACTCCTCACGTTATCTCCTACTATGAAGCTGATGGGAGTTGAAACCTCACATCAACTGCAGGACAGGGTGTATATTACATTATAGTCTAAGGTACAGGACGCACAATAATCTCCTGTACATTTCACCCCACGGTTACAAATTGTTGGTAGTTCTAGCTAAATGGTGCAAATTTGCACCTGGACAAACCATGCTGCCATTCAGGGGGTGCAAATGCAAGTTGTTTATTATTTTGCCTGCAGGGTAAATCCTGGCTGTGTTTACATGTAGCAGACAAACACTGGGCAGCTTTATTTTGACACCGTGATTGAGAGTTGAGCTCAGACAACTCTAAACCTGTCCGCACGTTTCAAATCCCCCCCTGCAGCCAACATGGTTTTACCAAGGTGCAAAATTATATCTTCAAGCTGAATTTACTGCTAATTAAATCCGGCCCTGTACTTCCTTACACATCACAGAGACAGAGTAATCACTGAGCTCTCCTTACACCAGCACCTGCAAACAAACACAAGGTGTGAAACGTCTGAAGCCTCTAACAGCTCCGTCTTCTCTCCAACCCAAATATAAACACAGAAAAGCATGAATGACAGACCTGCAGGAAGAGTGCAACAAACGTCCCGCACTCCATGATCCCCACATCCCGTCTCCATCTGAACCATCATTCTGTTGCTACAACAATTTACAATCTCCATCATCAACAACAGCTCCACACTCTGATCGTCAGCTTTTCCCAACTCTGACAGGTCCATAACCCTCACCTGGGACCTCAGGTCTTAATTATCACTAATCATCTAACAAAGAGCAGCTCAGAAATATGGAAATTCTGTATTTTAATTGCCCAATAAACAATTGTATTCGCTATGTATTTGTGAGCCGATTGAACAATCACAATTAAGCAATATTATTTGTGAGCACACTGTACATTTTATGTATATAATATATAGATCGGTTCCATAATAAAATTGTTACTCATATAGATTGCTCAATATTAGTCCATGATCGTGTTGCTTTTGTGAGTACTTTAAAGTATTACCTTCAAAATCAGTAACTAAACATTGTCTTTCTTTGTTAGAATCAATATTAGTTCATAATCTATCAAGGCCCATATGTGAATTATTATATAGTATTGATCACACACCCTTTGTTGTGCTTGTTGTCCAGTCACCGTACTAGAAAATGATTATTTTACCAAGTTGTAATAGGAACTTAAGGTAAACAACCAGAAGCCAGGCGTCTCGTCACCGGTCCAGAGGTCACGCAAGAGCGTTATTCACCAGCACATTAATTCTTTAATAAGAAACAAGTGCTATGTAGAATAAATACTTTAAATCTGGCTTGTGTGATGAAAGTAAAACAGAGATGACAGAGCACTCCAAGTGGATATAATGACCAGGTAGTTATAAACACATCCTGAATATTATAATGATTACTGTTTATTTATAAAGCGCCAACATATTACACGGGACTGTTCAGAAAATGTTTTAATCGCTCACATCAGTTTCTGCCGCAATGGAGCTTACAGTCTAAACAGTAAACCACACACGTACCTGCGGCCATTTCATCACAAGCCAACTAACCTACTAGTATGTTCCTGGAGTGCGGGAGGAAACTCACGCAAACACGGGGAGAACATACAAACTGCACATAGGGCCTGGTTAGAGACGAACCAAGGTTTATACACCACATGTCACCCATTGGTAGTCTCAGATCAATAAGTGGGATCATCCAGAACCTGTTGCTGAATACACTACTTTACAATAAGAAAATACACAGACAGCATCAATTCAGAACATGAAAGGTCCACGGCAGAAAATATACAGAACCATAATATTCAGCACTGAGCTTTCTAGAGCACAACAGATAATACATATTCTAGAAAAGGCGCCCTCAACTCTTATCCTCCAACACTACCAACAGGTCATGTTTTCAGGACTTCTCTAATGACGCACAGGTCAGTGGATCTAGTTGGCTGCGTCAGTGATTATCCCACCTGTTTCAACAGACAGAAATCCTAAAAATATCACACAAGGACATTGGTGGAGATTAGAAGTAAAACACGTTTGTCTTTACATAAAGGGTTCTTCATGGCCAGTAATGTAATAGGGTCATTCCAGATAAATCCAGAGATTGCACCGTTCAGATCCCTCAGACAACAAGATCGCAGAAACCAGGACACAACTAAGACATGTTCCACAGTTGGTACACGCACATGGGCAGTGATATTTCAGGACACAACAGAGGGGCTGTGCTACCCCACACCACAATGCAGAAAGAATATGTGATTCCAGAGCAGGAAATACAAAGGCTGGATTACTGCAAGAAATGAGAGATCCAGAGATAATCTGGAAGAACGACGTACAGGGAGGCACCATAGAACAGACCTAGGAACAATCTTATTTCAGAAATAACAGGACGTGTGGACAGAGATATTCCTAAACGAGAGCGACAGCAGTATTCATGCAGTGGATTATTACATACCGTAGCAAAACAGACAAATAATGTTACAAACAAGGCCACACACGTGGTCCATGAATTCAAGAAGGAGAAAGACTCAGCTACATGTCAGTACAGAAGGATTACAAACATGGCAGACTCACAACGTGGTGGACAAGATAATGCTGTTGTAGAGAGGGTAATGAATGGGCATAGAGAGGATAATGGGCACACAATAATGAGCACACAATGATAGGTCAGGAACGGGGGGACACACAGAGTCATTCTCCAGGACACACACAAAGTATCTTCTTATAGAACTGGAGCACAATATGACCCACAACCACGGTGCACTTACTTGAATCGCCCCTGGCAGTGGTGGCACTGGTCTCCTACCCAGCCTGGGTCACACACACAGGTGGAGTTGATGCATCGGCCAGAGAAGCATGGACTCTTCTCACAGGCTCTTCCCTGGGAGCTGTGAGCAAAGAGCAGCAGATAGAAGAGTCCAGATCTCAGGAAAGATGCCCCTGGGCAGCCCGGGCACATGATAGTTGCCTGTAGCCCCGTCCTCCAGTCCAGCATAGTCACAAGGCCAAGTCCAAGAGCAGCCAATCACAGCAGGTAGGAGCCCCCAGGGTCACCTACAGCAGCATAGATGGTCCTATGTCCAGTACATCTATGTACGTAAATAATGTACTGTATGTGCCACCTATGTGCCTGCAGGATATGGCGTGTGCATCTATATGTGGGGTATGTGCCACCTATGTGCCCGCAGGATATGGCGTGTGCATCTATATGTGGGGTATGTGCCACCTATGTGCCCGCAGGATATGACGTGTGCATCTATATGTGGGGTATGTGCCACCTATGTGCCCGCAGGATATGGCGTGTGCATCTATATGTGGGGTATGTGCCACCTAGGTGCCCGCAGGATATGGCGTGTGCATCTATATGTGGGGTATGTGCCACCTATGTGCCCGCAGGATATGACGTGTGCATATATATGTGGGGTATGTTAAATATTCTCAATAATTCACCTATGTGATGGCAAACCGCTGAATATTATAGGGACCAGCTTTGTGAGGGAAATATAAAATGACCTACTATGTGGACAATATAAAAACCTACTACAGTGGATATATCAATCTACTATATAATGCACCATGTGAATCCTTCTATAAGGTCCGGCTTTGTGTGAATAGTGAACAAGATATTTCTATATGGTCCAACATTGCGGTGATAGAGAGTAAGATACTTCTAAGGGGTCCAGTTCTGCGGGGGATACAAGATCCTTATATAAAGTACAGCTTTGTTAGTAATGTATGTGGTCTCCTTCTATGGGGTCCAGCTCTAAAAGAACAATGTGTAGGATCATTATATAGGGTCCAGCTTGGTAATAACAGTAAGTGGTCTCCTTCTATAGGGTCCAGCTCTGTGGGGGCAGAATATTAGGTCCAGTTCTGAGGAGACAGTATGTGGAGCCTTTCTATAGGGTCCTGCTGTGTGAGGGCAGTATGTGGGCACAGTATATCGGGACAGTATGTAGCGGTAGTATGAGGGGACAGTATGAGGGGACAGTATGAGGGGACAGTATGAGGGGACAGTATGAGGGGACAGTATGAGGGGACAGTATGTAGCGGTAGTATGAGGGGACAGTATGAGGGGACAGTATATCGGGACAGTATGTAGCGGTAGTATGAGGGGGCAGAATGAGGGGACAGTATATCGGGACAGTATGTCGGGACTGTATGTCGGGATAATCCGCCGGGAGCTCCTGGTCTCAGGCTCCGGTCAGTGTGAGGCAGCCGGGGGGGTCCTGGGCCTGTGTCTCGGTCGTGTCCCCGGTAAAGGTCGCCTGGTCCCGGTGTAATCCTCCCCGTGTCCCGGTGTCGGGGGATAATGGCGGCTCCTGTGCCCGGTCCTCAGCAGCCTCTTCCTGCGGTCATGGTGATGATGGGCTGCGAGCTGCTAATCCAGCATCCCCTCCTCCTCCTGTGAGAGAGAGACCGACATAACACAAAGAGCTGAGCATGTGCAGAGAGACGGGGAGTTCCCTGCTCTGCCTCCTGTCTCCGAGACCCCCTCCTGTGTGCCCACCCTGCCACCCCTCCTGTGTGCCCCCCAGCCACCCCTCCTGTGTGTCCACCCTGCCTCTGAGACCCCCTCCTGTGTGCCCACCCTGCCACTGTGACCCCCTCCTGTGTGCCCCCCCAGCCACCCCTCCTGTGTGCCCCCCAGCCACCCCTCCTGTGTGTCCACCCTGCCACTGAGACCCCCTCCTGTGTGCCCACCCTGCCACTGTGACCCCCTCCTGTGTGCCCCCCCAGCCACCCCTCCTGTGTGCCCCCCAGCCACCCCTCCTGTGTGTCCACCCTGCCACTGAGACCCCCTCCTGTGTGCCCACCCTGCCACCCCTCCTGTGTGCCCACCCTGCCTCTGAGACCCCCTCCTGTGTGCCCCCCAGCCACCCCTCCTGTGTGTCCACCCTGCCACTGAGACCCCCTCCTGTGTGCCCACCCTGCCACCCCTCCTGTGTGCCCACCCTGCCACTGAGACCCCCTCCTGTGTGCCCCCCCAGCCACCCCTCCTGTGTGCCCACCCTGCCACTGAGACCCCCTCCTGTGTGCCCCCCAGCCACCCTTCCTGTGTGCCCACCCTGCCACCCCCTCCTGTGTGCCCACCCTGCCACTGTTACCCCCTTCTGTGTGCCCACCCTGCCACTGAGAATCCCTCCTGTGTGCCCATCCTGCCACTGAGAACCCCTCCTGTGTGCCCACCCTGCCACTGAGACCCCCTCCTGTGTGCCCACCCTGCCACTGTGACCCCCTCCTGTGTGCCCACCCTGCCACTGAGAACCCCTCCTGTGTGCCCACACTGCCACTGAGAACCCCTCCTGTGTGCCCACCCTGCCACTGAGACCCCCTCCTGTGTGCCCACTCTGCCACTGAGACCCCCTCCTGTGTGCCCACCCTGCCACTGTGACCCCCTTCTGTGTGCCCACCCTGCTACTGAGACCCCCTCCTGTGTGCCCACCAGCCACCCCTCCTGTGTGCCCCCCAGCCACCCCTCCTGTGTGTCCACCCTGCCACTGAGACCCCTCCTGTGTGCCCACCCTGCCACTGAGACCCCCTCCTGTGTGCCCACCCTGCTACTGAGACCCCCTCCTGTGTGCCCCCCAGCCAACCCTCCTGTGTGCCCACCCTGCCACTGAGACCCCCTCCTGTGTGCCCACCCTGCCACTGAGACCACCTCCTGTGTGCCCACCCTGCCACTGAGACCCCCTCCTGTGTGCCCACTCTGCCACTGAGACCCCCTCCTGTGTGCCCACCCTGCCACTGTGACCCCCTTCTGTGTGCCCACCCTGCTACTGAGACCCCCTCCTGTGTGCCCACCCTGCCACTGAGACCCCCTCCTGTGTGCCCACCCTGCCACTGTTACCCCCTTCTGTGTGCCCACCCTGCCACTGAGACCCCCTTCTGTATGCCCACCCTGCCACTGAGACCCCCTCCTGTGTGCCCACCCTGCCACTGTGACCCCCTTCTGTGTGCCCACCCTGCCACTGAGACCCCCTCCTTTGTGCCCACCATGCCACTGAGACCCACTCCTGTGTGCCCACCATGCCACCCTCTCCTGTGTGCCCACCCTGCCACTGAGACCCCTCCTGTGTGCCCACCCTGCCACTGAGACCCCCTCCTTTGTGCCCACCCTGCCACTGAGACCCCTTCCTGTGTGCCCACCCTGCCACTGAGTGCTGGAGGCCCCCTCTCTGTACCACTGACGGCTGGAGACCCCCTCTCAGTACCACTGAAAGCTGCAGTGTTATAGTTATCCAATCACAGATAACAGATACACACTAAAATATCCTGCACAGTAACTTATGTGTAATGTCCAGGAATAGCCCCAACATTTTAAATATTTAAACCTCTCAGTTCCTGGACTGCAAATTTTAGAGGAAATAAGTTTCTACAAATAATTTCTGGCACGGTCGCTTTTCCATTAATGCCCGTTCTCACTTTCATTGTTAATTACACCCAAGAGTCTGGGCCGCTGGTAAAAAATAAGTTGGGGAAGGAAGGGGCAGGAAACCTTAGAGCAGAGCTCGGATACCATAATGGGGTCCCATGAAATAAGAACTAATGAGAAGGGCTATATCATTAGCTCTCCCAATCCAGCTGACCCCTGTGGCATGCTGCCACTTTGAGGTGTTACTGCCCAATAAACATGTTTAATTAATAAACTCAATATGAAGCTTGGTCTCGTTTGCTCTGGGTGAATCTCTGCTTCACGGGCAAGGGTCATTGGTCGTGTCTGGGTTATTATTGCTCTATATATATATATATATATATATCTGGGGGGATGCACATTTCTGGTGTATTCATACTGTGCTGTTTAGTGCTACCCATACAACCAAGTTTTCATAAACAATTTTGTTTAAAATAATTTCACTTCCAGATTTGAGACTTTGGTGGAACTTGTCACTATTGATCTTGCTTTTTGAAAAATGTCCAAGGTTATTACGTTCAGCATCTGAGTTACCCCAAGAACAGTCTAAGAAATGTTTTTGTTTCTATTTTTCTGCCTGAGATGTGTGACTCCAGTGCAGTGCTAACACTGTGCTGGGGGCTTGGTCCATTGCGCTCTCTCCAAAAGGAGAAGAATCCCTTAGGAGTCTCTTCAGAACACCTCCGCTTTAAGGCTCAAGTGCGCCGTTTTCCCGGGGTACATCTGCAGTTTTCCTCAGGGGCTGATCTTTAGCCGCAACCATAAGGAGGGACCTCCAATAACGTGGAGAGGATGGAGGCCCATACGGATCCTACCTTCCGTCCCCCCAAAAACATGACACAAACACAAAAAAAAAGTTAATCGGTATTATGGCTGCAAAATAAATGCCATATAGGCCCCTACCTATCGACAGGGATTATAAAACTTGTCTCTGCCCCGGACAAAAGGCAAAGGAAAGATGGTGCCGCTTAAAAATCAAACTGCTTTAGTGCAAAGTGCCTTATGTCGTGCACAATGGCGGCATTCCAACAACAGTACATTTTCGGGCATCACCAGTGAGACATAGCACCTCTGGCTCCCACTGCTAACAGGGGGTGATTCATCTAAGCAATGCCCCAGAATATTGTTAGCATGAGTAACTGCAGGATTTCTGAAGTGGTAACAAAGTTAGCATTGCACATGATGTGGGGACAAACTGTGTTATCATGGTGTGGATTATATATCACATAATGCATTCCCTACTGGAAGCTATAAGGATATAATCACGAAGGAGGTTCAGTGACCATACAAAGACACAAGGGTGTCCATTACAGGTCATGGAATTCTAAAGTGAGATGTAGTATCCTTAATAATTTACATAGTACACAAGTGTGGTGGGAGCAGAGTGCAAGGCGTAACAAATAACTGTTAGTCTTGAAATGAGTCGCACCAAAGTCACACCTCCATGGGAACCGGGTCTGGCTTAAAAGGGGGAAGTCAGCCACCAGCTGTGTATGCTACTTCAGGGCAGGCTGATTTGAGGTTACAGTTTCTGTTGCGTTGGTACAGGATCGTGTCAATGGGTGATTCTCCAAGCTTCCACTGTCCTTTTTACGTTGTGTACCTGTCAAAAGCAGGAAGACATGGGACTTAATCCCTCTCCAGCTGGGAGAGGAGTGAACAGTATGGCTCAGACTGATATAAAATAAAGTGTACTTGTACTAGATGTCCTTAGTTAACACATTAGGCTAAATAGTTTTCCAAATGGAAACTGGCATATTAATGAAAGTGATGACATCAGAACTCAAAGTTTATACGGATATTATTTACAGGAGTTTATGTTAGCATATATTGTGTATTATGGACATTACATTTCAGATATTTGTGTATAATACATGTTAGCATCAAATAACGAAAATGACATCCACAATATATAAATCCTGCCTTTGTGTAGACTACAACCTACTTTGTAAAATTAGGAGAATTGAAAAAAAAAAGATCAGCCTAGCCTGGATTATGAGGTATGTCAGATATTTTTCTATATTTTAGCACTTTAGGGGTAATATTTATTGTTTTGGGATTCCAGACACCAGTAATCCACCATAAACACTCCTACAATAAGGGAACTAGAGTCGTAGAACGAACCACACCACCCACATATGTTTATAGAGTCCATGTGTTCAAATCATGTCAGGAGGTTGGAGAAGGAAGAATAGTGAGGGATGGAGCCGATGTCAGCAGGTTGGAGAAGGTAGAATAGTGAAGGATGGAGCTGATGTCAGTGGGTTGGAGAATAGTGAGGAATGGAGCTGATGTCAGTGGGCTGGAGAATGTAGAATAATGAGGAATAGAGCCGATGTCAGCGGGTTGGAGAAGGAAGAATAGTGAGGGATGGAGACGATGTCAGTAGGTTGGAGAAGGTAGAATAGTGAGGGATAGAGCCGATGTCAGCGGGTTGGAGAAGGAAGAATAGTGAGGGATGGAGACGATGTCAGTAGGTTGGAGAAAGTAGAATAGTGAGGGATGGAACCGATGTCAGTGGGTTGGAGAATAGTGAGGGATGGAGCTGATGTCAGTGGGTTTGAGAAGGTAGAATAGTGAGGGATGGAGCCGATGTCAGTGGGTTGGAGAAGGTAGAATAGTGAGGGATGGAGCCGATGTCAGTGGGTTGGAGAAGGTGGAATAGTGAGAGACAGAGCCGATGTCAGTGGGTTGGAGAAGGTAGAATAGTGAGGGATGGAGCCGATGTCAGTGGGTTGGAGAAGGTGGAATAGTGAGGGATAGAGCCATTGTCAGTGGGCTGGAGAGGGTAGAATAGTGAAGGATGGAGCCGATGTCAGTGGGTTGGAGAAGGTGAAATAGTGAGGGATGGAGCTCACGTCAGTGGGTTGGAGAAGGAACAGTAGTGAGAGATGAAGCCGATGTCAGTGGGCTGGAGAAGGAAGAATAGTGAGGGATGGAGCCGATATCAGTGGGTTGGAGATAGTGGAATAGTGAGGGACGGAGCCGATGTCAGTAGGTTGGAGAAGGTAGAATAGTGAGGGATGGAGCCGATGTCAGTGGGTTGGAGAAGGAAGAATAGTGAGGGACGGAGCCGATGTCAGTAGGTTGGAGAAGGTAGAATAGTGGGGGATGGAGCCGATGTCAGTGGGTTGGAGAAGGTAGAATAGTGAGGGATGGAACCGATGTCAGTGGGTTGGAGAAGGTAGAATAGTGAGGGATGGAACCGATGTCAGTGGGTTGGAGAAGGTAGAATAGTGAGGGATGGAGCTGATGTCAGTGAGTTGGAGAAGGAACAGTAGTGAGGGATAGAGCCGATGTCAGTGGGTTGGAGAAGGTAGAATAGTGAGGGATGGAGCCGATGTCAGTGGGTTGGAGAAGGAACAGTAGTGAGGGATAGAGCCGATGTCAGTGGGTTGGAGAAGGTAGAATAGTGAGGGACGGAGCCGATGTCAGTAGGTTGGAGAAGGTAGAATAGTGGGGGATGGAGCCGATGTCAGTGGTCTGGAGAAGGAAGAATAGTGAGGGATGGAGCTGATGTCAGTGAGTTGAAGAAGGTGGAATAGGCAGGGATGGAGCTCATGTCAGTGGGTTGGAGAAGGAACAGTAGTGAGGAATGGAGCCAATGTCAGTGGGCTGGAGAAGATGGAATAGTGAGAGATGAAGCCAATGTCAGTGGGTTGGAGAAGGTAGAATAGTGAGGGATGGAGCTGATGTCAGTAGGTTTGAGAAGGTAGAATAGTGAGGGATGGAGCTCATGTCAGTGAGTTGGAGAAGGAAGTATAGTGAGGGATGGAGCCGATGTCAGTGGGATGGAGATGGTGGAATAGTGAGGGATGGAGCCGATGTCAGTGGGTTGGAGAAGGAAGTATAGTGAGGGATGGAGCCAATGTCAGTGAGTTGGAGAAGGTGGAATAGTGAGGGATGGAGTTCACGTCAGTGGGTTGGAGAAGGAACAGTAGTGAGAGATGGAGCCGATGTCAGTGGGCTGGAGAAGGAAGAATAGTGAGGGACGGAGCTGAAGTTAATGAACAGGAAAACAAGACAAGATTGTTTGAAGCATCAGAGGAGCCCAGATCCAAACTTTGCTCATTCAAAGCTTGCTAGGAGTGTGCACCTTGTATATTTGAAGTCTCTTAGTCCTAATTGACTTGACCATAAGCAAATTGCTGATTTCAGTAAGTAATAAAAACGTATGCACTTGTCAATTCATTAACTGGCACATACCCTGTGTACTACAAAGATACCACATGCTACATACCCTGTGACACATCAAATACCATGACGTATGCAGACACATTCATCAAAATGTGCTGTGTGATGCAGAAATTTCTAGGTAAAGTTTAAAACATCAAAGTCCGCTGTTTGCCGATAACAATGATCATTGAGTGATTCTTTCCCTTCCACCCTATACACATAGAGACAACCAGTAATACACGGCCTGGTGACTTCTGATGTTTGTGTGGCTGATCTTATTGATGTGCAATAGCCAAAAATTGTATTTTAAGTCTAAAAATAGAGAGAGAAATGTCAACTAGACTATAAAAATTGTTATCAAGTAAATAAACAACATGATTTGCGATTACCGCAGAACCCTCAGAAGGCTAAGCTGAGTCTACATGGTTGGATCTTGTGAGCAAGGGACCTTTTCTGTTCCAAGCCCTACCCCATCCATTAGCTGCACCTTCTTTTCACAACACATTCTACAGTAGTACCAGTTGTGTTACACAGCAAGATTTAGGGGCATATTTAACAATAACCACATTTTGACAAGATAAATTTAATTCCTTATCACAATGATAAGGAAAGAAAGATCATGATAATTTATTAAAAAAGAGTTCTGCCAAGACAGCAGTCACGATAAACGACTGTCCCGGCGATCACACAGTTTACCTATCTCCTCTATGGTCACTCATGCAAACTGGCCACCTTTGCCATAGTGACCGGAGGGAAGAGCAGGTGAGATGCTGTGAGGAATCTGAAGATCATTCAGCAATGCTCTCCCCATAGGCTTCAATGACTTTGCGCACATGTACCGAAAATCTTTCATTTTTGAAACTTCGTAAATTACGTAAAATAGCAGTCCTTTTTAAAACCTATGGGGTCTGCTTTTGTATATGATAACAGTGGGACTGCAGCAGGTATAGAAGATCCCTGCTGCGATCCTTTAGTTATATATAGCATGGATCCTTAATATTGCGGTTGTCCCTCTGAAAACGGAAGTTTTCACTGGATTAGGAGGTTCTTAAATAGGCCCCATAGTGTTACAGCTTACAAAATGCATCCTCACCTCAGTTCAAATATTAGCTCTTGAAAGAAAATCAGTTTGACATGCACTCTGTAGGTTGGAGAAGGTAGAATAGTGAGGGATGGAGCCGATGTCTGTAGGTTGGAGAAGGAAGAATAGTGAGGGATGGAGCTGATGTCAGTGGGTTGGAGAAGGTAGAATAGTGAGGGATAGAGCTGATGTCAGTGGGTTGGAGAAGGAAGAATAGTGAGGGATGGAGCCGATGTCAGTGGGTTGGAGAAGGTAGAATAGTGAGGGATTGAGCCGATGTCTGTGTGTTGAAGAAGGTAGAATAGTGAGGGATGGAGCCGATGTCAGTGGGTTGGAGAAGGTAGAATAGTGAGGGATTGAGCCGATTTCTGTGTGTTGAAGAAGGTAGAATAGTGAGGGATGGAGCCGATGTCAGTGGGTTGGAGAAGGAAGAATAGTGAGGGATGGAGCCGATGTCAGCGGGTTGGAGAAGGTAGAATAGTGAGGGATAGAGCTGATGTCAGTGAGTTGGAGAAGGTAGAATAGTGAGGGATGGAGCCGATGTCAGTGGGTTGGAGAAGGAAGAATAGTGAGGGATGGAGCCGATGTCAGTGGGTTGGAGAAGGTAGAATAGTGAGGGATTGAGCCGATGTCTGTGCGTTGAAGAAGGTAGAATAGTGAGGGATGGAGCCGATGTCAGTGGGTTGGAGAAGGTAGAATAGTGGGGGATGGAGCCGATGTCAGTGGGTTGGAGAAGGAAGAATAGTGAGGGATGGAGCCGATGTCAGCGGGTTGGAGAAGGAAGTTTTCACTGGATTAGGAGGTTCTTAAATAGGCCCCATAGTGTTACAGCTTACAAAATGCATCCCCACCTCAGTTCAAATATTAGCTTTTGAAAGAAAATCAGTTTGACATGCACTCTGTAGGTTGGAGAAGGTAGAATAGTGAGGGATGGAGCTGATGTCTGTAGGTTGGAGAAGGTAGAATAGTGGGGGATGGAGCCGATGTCAGTGGGTTGGAGAAGGAAGAATAGTGAGGGATGGAGCCGATGTCAGTGGGTTGGAGAAGGTAGAATAGTGAGGGATGGAGCCGATGTCAGTGGGTTGGAGAAGGAAGAATAGTGAGGGATGGAGCCGATGTCAGTGGGTTGGAGAAGGTAGAATAGTGAGGGATGGAGCTGATGTCAGTGGGTTGGAGAAGGAAGAATAGTGAGGGATGGAGCCGATGTCAGTGGGTTGGAGAAAGTGAAACTGTGAGGGATGGAGCCGAAGTCAGTGGGTTGGAGAAGGTGAAATAGTGAAGGGTGTAGCCGATGTCAGTGGGTTGGAGAAGGTAGAATAGTGAGGGATGGGGCTGATGTCAGTGGGTTGGAGAAAACAGAATAGTGAGGGATTGAGCCGATGTCAATGGGTTGGAGATGGAAGAATAGTGAGGGACAGAGGTGAAGTTGATGAACAGTTAACAAAACAAGATTTTTTTAAGCATCAGAGGAACCCAGATCCAAACTTTGCTCATTCAAAGCTTGATAGGAGTGTGCATATAAAGTCTGCATATATTTGACGTCTCTTAGTCCTAATTGACTTGACCATTAGCAAAGTGCTGATTGCAGTAAGTGATAAAAACGTGTGCACTTGTCAGTTCATTAAGAACCAGTGACATCACTGAGAATGCAGCCTATCCAGTCACTAGGAACCAGTGACATCACTGAGAGTGCAGCCTATCCATTCACTAGGAACCAGTGACATCACTGAGAATGCAGCCTATCCATTCACTAGGAACTATTGACAACACTGAGAATGTAGCCTATCCAAACACTAGGAACCAGTGACATCACTGAGAGTGCAGCCTATCCAGTCACTAGGAACCAGTTACATCACTGAGAATGCAGCCTATTCAGTCACTAGGAACCAGTGACATCACTGAGAATGCAGCCTATCCAGTCACTAGGAACCAGTGACATCACTGAGGGTGCAGCCTATCCAGTCATTAGGAGCCAGTGACATCACTGAGAATGCAAGTTGAAACCTCTTTGGATTATTCGAGCAACTCCTTCCCCAAAACCATTTAGAAACAGCCGACATTAAAATGAGCCTAGTCAGGGGCGCACACAGGATTGTCAGAGAGAGCTGCTGCTCATGTTTCGGCAGCACTGTCCTATACAACAGCAGCGGCGCTGTCAAAGAAGCGTCCGCGGCTGTGCTGCTGGGGTGTTTTGCCTAGGGCGCCGAAAACCCTAGCACCGGCCCTGAGAGTAGGCTGCAAATTTGTGGTACAAATGTAGGTCTAAACCAGGGGTGTCCAACCTTTTAGCTTCCCTGGGCCACATTGGAAGACGAGGAGTTGGTTTGGGCCGCACATAAGATACACTAACAATAACGATAGCTGATCATCCAAAAAAACATAGAAAACATAGTTAACATATATGAGAAAAAAAGTGATATATATATATATATATATATATATATATATATAAAATCACTTTTTTTTCAAATCCCCCTATACTTACCTTTCAATCGCCCTGTTTAAAAAATCCTCACTAGTTATTATACTATAATCACTTTTTGTATTGTTTCGATGCAATATCAATTAAGTGCATTTAAGCCAGGTATTGTATATCAGGGTGCCCTGACCAGGCCTGCGGTACCTGACATATACATCACTGTGACCCCAAATTGTGACCCGTTTTGTTAATTACACCACTATGTTAGCTAAGGAATTTAATGGGCCAAAGAGAATAATATATAATGCCCCATTAGTATTACAAATAGAAGTATGTAGCAGGGAGATAAGGTCCATGATGCTCCAGGACCAGGTGACTTTTATTCACTGGTCAGCGTCCCTTGAAATAATAAAAAAAATCCCCCTTAATTTACCTTTTAATCGGCTTGTTCTCCTGTCCTCTTCTCTTCTTTTCTCCAATTCTGTGCTGCTGATTGTTCTTCTCACGCGGGTGATTCCTCTGTGCTGCGCTCCGCAATGGATGTTGGGCGCGATGATATCACGCCCGACATTCACTGCGAGCACCGCACGGAGGAGGAGACAAGGGAGGGAGCCGGAGTACCAGCTGACGTGACCGCGTGACCGCAAGGTAAGTATTTTCTTTTCTTTTTTTTTTGCAGGATTTTTTTTTCCATTAACAGTGCTGCCGCCTTGCCACAACCAAAACTCCTTCTGGGCCACATTTACAGGCGTGCGGGCCGCAGGTTGGACAACCCTGGTCTAAACCTATGGGCCCAAAATTTAGCCTTATGTATGTATCTGAAGATACATGTAACTCAATTAACAGGGTAAATATTCTATATATTATACATAAAGAGGGACTCTAAGTATCAGCCAGATGTTATCATTATTTTCATCTGCAAGTATCTTGTTATCTGGAGATGTAGCCGAGTCTAAATAGGCTACATAGCGCGGAGTAGGAGCGCTACCCTTACATGTCTGCACGTCCCTGCTGCCCTTGTACGCCCGCGATCCCCTTCTCCCAGCATAGAGAGCCACATAGCGCAGAGGAGGAGTGCTACCCTTACATGTCTGGACGCCCCTGCTGTCTTTGTACGCCCGCGATCTGCCTCTCCTGGCATAGAGGGCCACATAGCGCGGAGGAGGAGTGCTACCCTTACATGTGGGGACGCCCCTGCTGTCCCTGTACACCCGCCATCCACCTCTCCCAGCATAAAGAGCCACATAGCACAGAGGAGAAGTGCTACCTGTTACGGACTTACCTCCATCACGGGGCAGGAAATTTGAAACTCACCTGGTTATTTAAGATTCACTGTGACACTCTGTGAGTGTCAGAGCAACTTTCTGCTTCCTGGCTCCTGTCCTCTCATGGATTTCTGTGCTCTCCAGCCCTTGTCTGACTCCTGTGTACCATTGCTCCCTGTGTGACTATTCTTCCTCTCCTGCCCCTTTGTACCGACCCGGCTTGTCTGACGTTGCATCACCTCTGTCCTGTACCCCTGCCGCCAGCCCGTGTGCCGAACCTGGATATTCCTCACGCTGAGCTTGCCTGCTGATTCTGTACTGCATTGCTTCATTGTATACCAGTTCTGGCTGTGTGACTACGCTCTCTACTTGCCCCTCCTCTCGCTATACTACATCTTGAGGCGAACCAGAGCACCGCGACCTGCGACTCACGGCAGCTAAGCCCATCCCGCCTTGCGGCGGTTCTTGGTGAGCACCGGGGAAATCGTTAGACTCCGCAGCTTTTGTAGGTCAGTGCTGATCAAGATTAGTATCAGATCTTGTAATCCGTTACAGTTTGCTCTGACCATGGATCCAGCAGCAAGGGATCTCTTGGAGCACTTGGTAGGAAGAGTGGAGAAACAAGAGGCCAATTAAGAGCAGCTCCTAAAATTCCTCCAGAGCTTATCTGCCCGGATGGATACGATCCAGAATACCTTATTGGCTACCGGATGTTCGTGGTTTCTGCTCCTGACCCTCCACCCATAGCGGCTGCTTCTACCTCTCAGTTGCGCATACCTAATCCCCCTAAATTCGATGGGGACCCTAAACTATGTAGAGGATTTCTGAACCAATGCTCCATTCAGTTTGAGCTTCTGCCGGGGAATTTTCCTTCTGAAAAAGCCAAAGTGGTCTATGTGATCTCGCTTCTGTCTGGTCAAGTCTTGGCCTGGGCCTCGTCTTTGTGGGAGAGGAAGTACCCTATTCTGTACAACTATGCTACCTTCCTGTCCACATTCAAGAAGATCTTCGATGAACCTGGGAGGGTATCTAATGCTGCCACCGGTTTATTACGCTTACGCCAGGGAACCCAGTCTGTGGATCAGTATGCGGTCCAGTTTAGGACTATGGCCTCTGAACTCCATTGGAACAACAAGGATCTCGTTGCTACATTCTGGCAGGGTCTTTTTGACCGTATAAAGGACGAGCTGGTTTCACAGGAACTTCCCACATTTTTGGATGATGTCATATCACTCTGTGTCAAGATTGATCTAAGTTTCAAGGAACGTAACTCTTAGAAGGAGCAATCCTGTCGCAATATGGTACGTCTGGCTTCTAATTTCCAGACACCCATACTTTCTCCCGAGGAGCCTATGCAATTAGGAAAAACTCACCTATCGGCTGAAGAAAGAGAAGGAAGGTTTCTAAACAGATTGTGTTTGTACTGTGGGGAGAGTAGTCACCTTCTAGGGTCCTGTCCTAAACGTCCAGGAAACAACAAGGCCTAACGAGTTTGGGAGAGGTTTCGTTGAGCCTTCCTAGTCAGTCTCCCTCTACCTTCCGTAGTAAGGATCGCCTCATTATTCCCATTTCCTTATGGATAGGATCGACTACCTCTTCTCAGTCCACACTTCTTCTCGGGAGCCATGGATAACTTCATCTCAGCTGCTTTGGTAAAGCAATTCTCCATTCCCACTCAACCTTTGGAACAACCCATCTATCTCAAGGCCATCGATGGGGGTAAAATCCCAGAAGGGTCTATTGTACCACTCCTCTCATTCTCCAGATTAGGGCACTTCATCAGGAGAGAATTTCCTTTTTAGTGATCCAGAGATCTACCAACCCAGTCATTCTCGGCCTGCCTTTACTACGCCTCCATTCTCCCACTTTAGACTGGCAGTTTGGCCATATCCTGTCCTCAGGGCAATACTGTCCTATACATTGTCTTCTGAAAGTGGTTCCTAAAGACTTCCCCAAACATCACAGAATAATTCCTCTGTCATTCCTACCAGAGCCTTACCAATCCTTCACTGATGTTTTCTGTGAACAAAAAGCTACGAGTCTACCTCCTCACAGAATTTGGGATTATGGTATAGACCTCATTCCTGGAAAATCCTTTCCTCGTGGTCGTATTTATCCTCTTTTCGTTCCGTAATATATTGCCATGGAGGGTTATGTACAAGAAAACTTAAGAAGGGGCTTCATTCGAAAATCTTCCTCTCCGGCTTCTTTGTTATAAAAAAGAATGCTGGGGGCCACCGCCCCTGCATTGACTATAGAGGATTAAACGCCATTACCGTAAAAAAACAGTATCCGTTGCCATTGATCTCAGAACTATTTGATCGCATTAAGGGTGCCACCATCTTTTCTAAACTTGACCTCAGAGGAGCTTACAATCTCGTACGCATAAAGGAAGGGGATGTGTGGAAGACGACTTTTAACACCCATGATGGTCATTTCAAATACCTGGTCATGCCCTTTGGGTTATGCAACAGCTGTCTTTCAAGACTTTATGAATGAGCTCTTCCGAGATCTCTTGTATCAATTCGTAGTCATTTACTTAGACGACATCCTCATCTTCTCCAAGGACCTGGTATCTCATCGTAGACACATATTGGAGGTTCTGTCACATATCTGAAGGAATCGTCTGTTCTGTAAAATAGAGCAGTGTACTTTTGAGCAAAAACAAGTACCCTTCTTGGGGCATATCATTTCCGGGACTGGGCTACAGATAGATCCCACCAAACTGAGGGCCATACTTGACTGGCCCCAACCTTCTGGCTTTACGGCTACTCAACGGTTTCTGGGATTCTCTAATTATTATCACCAGTTTATAAGAGAAAACTCTACCTTGGTGGCACCCATCACAGCGTTGACCCGTAAGACTGCGAACGCCAAGGTGTGGCCGGCTAAAGCTACCCAAGCTTTTGGTACACTTCAATCTCTCTTCTCCTCTGCACCCATCCTCCAACAGCCTGATTGCTCATGCCCATTTTTTCTGTAGGAACGGGAGCCGTACTTTCGCAGCAGGATTCCTCTGGCAAACTCCTTCCATGTGGATTCTTTTCTTGTCGCCTACTACCTGGTGAAAGGAATTATGGTATTGGCAATAAAGAGCTCCTGGCCATTAAATTGGCTCTTTCTGAATGGAGGCATCTCTTGGAGGGAGCACAATTTCCTATAACCATCTATACTGATCACAAGAATTTGCTATACTTACGTACAGCCCCCTGTCTGAATCATCGGCAAGCAAGATGGTCCTTATTCTTCTCCCGCTTTGATTTCAACATCACCTTCCGTTCTGGATCTAAAAATATGAAGGCAGATGCCCTATCTCGCTAATTTGATCCTGCTGACCTTTGGAGAATAGATTCATTCTGGATCCTAGCCGAATTCAAGCGGTTACACACCTCAACAGAAGTTGTCCTCCAGGCAAGACCTTCATCTTTTCTCATCTTTGAACCAAACTTCTTCGATGGGCTCATCGTTCTCTCCTCTCCGGCCATGCTGGCATTCATAAGACCTGGGATTTGTTATCTCAAAACTACTGGTGGCTTTCTTTACTTAATGGTGTAAATAAATTTGTTTCAGCCTGTTCGGAATGCGCTCAACACAAGACTCCTAGAAGGAGACCTTATGGACGCTTGCTTCCGTTACCAGTTCCTGAGTACCCCTGGTCTGAAATTTCCATGGATTTTATTACTGACCTTCCTCCATCCAAATCTTGTACAGTGGTCTTAGTCGTCACGGATCGCTTCGCTAAAACAGCACATTTTATTCCTCTCAAAGGCCTTCCAGCATCCTCCTCCTTAGCCGATATTTTCAATAAGGAGATATTCCGTCTCCATGGTTGTCCTCAACACATTTCCGACCGAGGATCCCAGTTCATATCTAATTTCCGGAGGTCCTTCTGTAACAAATCTGGAATCAAACTCGGCTTTTCCTCCGCATACCATCCCCAGTCCAATGGATTGACGGAGAGAACTAATCAGGAGTTAGAGAAATTTTTAAATGTATATTTCGGCTACTCAGGATAACTGGGTGGATCTTCTCCCATGGGCTGAGTTCACCCACAACAAGCATTTCTGCAAAGCCATTTCTAACTCTCCCTTTTTTGTCCTTTATGGCTGTCAACCGAAACTACCCACCTTCTCTCAAATATTACCTTCCGAGGTTCCGGCAGTGGATTCATTATTTCGCAACTTCTCACACATCTGGGAACAAACCAAAAATAACCTGAAGAAAGCTACCGTTCGTTCTAAGGAATCTTACGATAAGAGGAGAAGAGCTGGTCCAAATCTGACCATCGGTGACAGGGTATGGCTATCCACCCAAAATATTCGTTTGAGAGTTCCCAGCAAGACAGCCTCCAAGTTCATTGGGCTTTTTGCTATTTCGGAGGTCATTAATCCAGTAGCCTTTAGGCTAAGTCTTCTTCGTTCCCTGCGTATACATGATATTTTCCATGTTTCCTTGCTGAAGCCGGTGGTCACCAACAAGTTTACCACTCCTTCCTGAGCTCCTCCTCCTGTTGTTGATCAGGACCAGATTGAGTATGAGGTAAAGCAGATTTTAGACTCCCGCAAAATCAGAGGTTCTGTGCAATTCCTGGTGGACTGGAAGGGTTACGGTCCTGAAGAACGCTCCTGGTTTAGAGCTGCTGACCTTCATGCTCCCCATCTACTCAAACTTTTCCATAAAAAATTTGCCCTGAAGCCTTTTTAGGTGTTCGGTGTCCACTTTTAAGGTAGGGGGTACTGTAACGGACTTACCTCTCCCCCGTTCCAGCGCTGCCTGTGTCATGTGGGTTCGGCGGTCACATGACCGCAACTCATGGCAGAGATTTTGAAACTCACCCGGTTATTTAAATTTCACTCTTCAGAGCAACTTTTCTGCTTCCTGGCTCCTGTCCTCTTGTGGATCTGTGTGCTCTGACTCCTGTGTACCAGTGCTGCCTGTGTGACTATTCTTCCTCTCCTGCTCCTGTGTACCGACCCGGCTTGCTGACATCTCTTCTTGTTATCTGGTGACCCTGACCTGGCTTGTCTGACGTTGCATCACCTCTGTCCTGTACCTCTGCCGCCAGCCCATGTAACGAACCTGGATATTCCTCACGCTGAGCCTGCCTGCTGATTCTGTACTGCATTGCTTCATTGTGTACCAGTTCCGGCTGTCTGACTACGCTCTCTACTTGCTCCTCCTCCCGCTATCCTTGTCCTTGCTGTTCTTGTATGCCAGCGATCCATCTCTCCCAGCATAGAAGGCCACATAGCGCAGAAGAGAAGTGCTACCCTTACATGTCTACATGCCCCTGCTGTCCGATCCACCTCTCCTGACATATAGGACCACAACTGCTTCCGCAGTACGGCAAAGAGCATTTTTGCAACCTGCAGTCAGACTTTAACTTAAAATCCCTGAGATCCAAACATGTCATGATATCATTCCTGACCGTACCTGTTAGAGCTTTCTCTCCTTGATCAGATACAGTGACAGTTATCGTCCTCTCTGGAGAAGGAAGAGTAACAGACATAACGGGAGGGGGTAAGGAATTAAATTGCCCAAATCTTCTCCAGGCGGGACTGATGGAAGGGGAGATTATTTACATTGGAGTCCAGTCATTTATCCTGTGAGTCTTATTGTCGACTGTGGTGTTAAACCTTAGCATCCCTATTGGGAGAGTTCCAGGAATAGATTTCCAGTAAGTTAAGAGATGAATGTAACACCCATCTAGTGATGTATAATAAGGGTCAGAGCAGTGGACCTGTATTGGGAAAATCGAGATAATAAATCGTGAACCTGAAGGCGCCGTGGGTTGTTGATATTTTTTATATATAATGGTGAAGGAAGTGGGAGGAGAAGGAAAGATCGGGACAAGGAGTCAGGAAAAGGAGGAAAGAAAAGACCCACTTGTCTTCTTAAACGGGTCACAGCAATCTATGTCACTCATTTAGTTTTCAGCGTAAAGGAGCACTACAGAGGGTGAGGATATGAGGGTGAAGGAGCGCTGCTGAGGGTGAGGATGTGGGGGTGATGGAGCGCATCTGAGGGTAAGGATGTCAGGGTGATGGAGTGCTGCTGAGGGTGAGGATATGGGGGTGATGGAGCGCTGCAGAGGGCGAGGATGTGAGGGTGATGGAGTGCTGCAGAGAGTGAGGGTGTGGGGGTGATGGAGCGCTGCTGAGGGTGAGGATGTGAGGGTGAAGGAGCGCATCTGAGGGTGAGGATGTGAGGGTGATGGAGCGCTGCTGAGGGTGAGGATGTGAGGGTGAAGGAGCGCTGGTGAGGGTGTGGGGGTGATGGAGCGCGGCTGAGGGTGAGGATGTGAGGGTGATGGAGCGCTGCAGAAGGTGAGGGTGTGGGTGTGATGGAGCGCTGCTGAGGGTGAGGATGTGAGGGGGAAGGAGCGCTGCTGAGGGTGAGGATGTGAGGGTGATGGAGCGCTGCAGAGGGTGAGGATGTGGGGGTGATGGAGCGCTGCTGTTGGTGAAGATGTGAGGGTGAAGGAGCGCTACTGAGGGTGAGGATGTGAGGGTGATGGAGCGCTGCAGAAGGTGAGGCTGTTGGTGTGATGGAGCGCTGCTTAGGGTGAGGATGTGAGGGGGAAGGAGCGCTGCTGAGGTTGAGGATGTGAGGGTGATGGAGCGCTGCAGAGGGTGAGGATGTGAGGTGATGGAGCGCTGCTGTTGGTGAGGATGTGAGGGTGAAGGAGTGCTACTGAGGGTGAGGATGTGAGGGTGAAGGAGCGCTACTGAGGGTGAGGATGTGAGGGTGATTGAGCGCTGCTCAGGGTGAGGATGTGAGGGTGATGGAGCGCTGCTGAGGGTGAGGATGTGAGGGTGATGGAGCGCTGCAGAGGATGAGGATATGGGGGTGATGGAGTGCTGCAGAGGGAGGGTGAGGATGTGAGGGTGATGGAGCGCTGCAGAGGGTGAGGATATGGGGGTGATGGAGCGCTACTGAGGGTGAGGATGTGAGGGTGATGGAGCGCTGCAGAGGGTGAGGATATGGGGGTGATGGAGCGCTACTGAGGGTGAGGATGTCAGGGTGATGGAGTGCTGCTGAGGGTGAAGGAGCGCTACAGAGCGTGAGGATGTGAGGGTGATGGAGCGCATCTGAGGGTGAGGATGTGAGGGTGAAGGAGCGCTACAGAGGGTGAGGGTAAAGGAGCGCTACAGAGGGTGAGGATGTGAGGGTGATGGAGCGCTGCAGAGGGTGAGGATGTGAGGGTGATGGATCGCATCTGTGAGAGGAGGCGTGAAGGTGGAGGGGGATGTCTTCAGCCTTTACCATGGGAATACATCAAGATTAAAACCTTATTACATTTTTCTTTAATGTTTTCTTTTTACTTTCAGGTTACACCTCTCCCTGTCACAGTTTTGCACCCCCGAAAAAATGTTGCACCCCTCCCAAAAGCCTTGCACCCTAGGCTGCAGCATAGTCAGCCTATTGGATAATCAGGCCCTGGACGTGACACAGTTATAGACCTGACCACTTGGAGCTCTGTCCTGTTGCCATTTATGGCTAATTGTTCAATCTGCGTCTGCAGAGCAGAACGGTTGGATCCGCTAATTCACACTGCGGCGGCCGCTGGTTTGATTCCAACCAGGACACTCTCTGTGTCTGAAGACATTCTGGTAGGTTAATGTTTGTGTGGCTATAACACTCACTGGGGTGAGGGCTGATGTGAATTATACGTATTCTCTGTACAGAGCCCGTTACAGGGAGGAACTTTATAAATAAAGTATAATAATAGGATTAATCAAAACAAATATGCAGGAAACACAGTTATTTATACCCAGGTGCTACATTGAGCATTAATAGTATAATAAACTGCATATAACTATACTATACATTCTCCAGTTAAAGTGTTGACATAATTGTACATAATAAACCTTTGGGATTCTGTTCCATTCTATAACTAACAGGAACCGTAACAAAATAATTACAGCATCAACCACAATCCCGCTGTACTTCTGTGTTGTTATAAGGGAGAGAGAGCGACTTGGACTTTCTGCGCCGTATCCAGGAAAGGGGGTCAAAATAAATCCAGTTTGGGGCCGTATCCCCGGTATCTAAACTGAGCTGCAGAATATTTCAGTATGGACCCAGCAAGCTGTAGATGACATTGAAATGTCCTTCAGACGTATAGGGAGGTCAGTAATCTGCAGATTATTGGTACAGAAAGTAGTTTTTAGTAGAATAGTATGATGGTAGATACATAGGGCCCTCAATGGGCCCCGTCAGATCCTGGGATATTGGGTGTTGGCGCTATATGAACAAATTATAACAATAATAATTGTAAAACAGACATTGTCAGAGTCATTGATTTCAGCTCCCAGTATCCTGGGAAGGGTTAATAACAGGGTCTGTGGATTATTGCAGATTGGATCCGACAGGAAACCTACTTCCCCATCTGTGTCCTCTGTTACGATCACTGCGTGTTTAAAGCCGTGTGAAATTCACTCTGTGGTGTTTCCAGCATGGAAAGAAGCAGTTATTCCCGACATGTGTCCAGCACGTGTTGCTGAATTCCCCAGGCTCTCACATGTTGTATCTCAGTGACACATGTGCAGATAGCGGGCTGGGAGTCCTCTGATAGACGCCTACAAGACCACCTATTAATAATCATATTCACAATATTTGTAGCATCAGCACTTGGTGGAGGGGGATTGATTACATGAGAGAGGAACATTGTACATCACAACTTCCCCCCCTTTGGAAGCGCAGAGCGTCTTTATATTCTCTGGAAATCTCCATATTTTTTTAAATATTGCTCAATGTCACAACACAAATCCTCTTAGTCTCAGGTTTGTAATAAGAGGTGAAAGTTCACAATCTGTGCTGACCCCACTTCATGGAGAGATGGAGGAGGGAGAGAAGAGGTGCGACTGGTGGAGAATAGACAGACAGACGTACATCTACATGTATATTATACTTGTCTACTCTCCTGGAACATCTGGGAGACTCATGAATTTTGGGGCGCTCCCCTGGACTCCAGGGAGAGGGGACAACTCTCCCACATCTTTACTATTGAAGTGGTCGGGGTTCTTGATAAGGCACTCGCAATTGATCCTCACCTCTGGGGTCTCCCATACCCTCCTTTACTCCTCTGGTGAAGGCTCCATGTTAGGTGGGAGGAGCCTCTGTATGTGAGCAGGCAGAGTGTGAGTAACAGATTTGCAGAGTTGCTGTGCAGAGATGTCAGGAACAAAAATTGCCTTTTTATTCACGAATAACACTGACTGGATTCATGAGATGTAATTAGAACAGGGCAGCGACTGATCAGATAGTGACACTAACTAGGGACAGGAGTGTGCACAGACGATTAATCAATGTTCAGGGCAGGCAGCAGACACTTGTAGTTCCATAAGTATGCAGATATACATATCAGTACTCACATTTCTAAAGTTTGTGAGCATGCTTTGCACCTGATCTTCATCATTGTCAGCTTTGTGGTTACACTAGAAGTTCCTGACAACTGAGACATAACTGCACCAGGCAGAAGCTTTAACACCATTCATACATTTTATGACATTAGAATCTTTGATAAGTTTACGTATTTGAGGCCATCAAAGATTCCAGCTTTTAGTTTTTCCACACTTAGTCCAGGGAACGGTCTACAAATGTATATGATGCAATCGCCATCTTTGTCCAAGACCTTAACAACTTGTTTCATTAGTCTTAACTTGATATGGGGTAGAAGAATGATATTATATATCTGTATATACAAACTGTCACTACAACCACTTAGTATACAATATCACTAATTTACACTAATTACATATATACAAATATATTACATGGACGAGAAACAAGAAAAACACAATAGACTCAAACTGCTGAACAGCCAACTGACTGCTGGTTATATACGGAGGGGGAAGACTCTCTGTTGAGAGTAACCATTTTTTCAAGAATTAGAGCCAATTCGAAAAAAATACTTTTATTTTTGAATTCAGAAACCACAAAATACCCAAAATTCATTACCAAATAATTTTTTTTTGTTGGGCTGTTTAATTATTGCCCCTTTCATACAATTATAATATACAAGTTGACCCGTGCATGATACTCATGCATTCTAGTCAAATCAAGCTACTTAAGGTGTTAAAAAGGTTCTTGTCATGCATTTGGGCCATAGCCCAGGCCTCAACCACCAACCACTCCCCACTGTCACCCCCGGCAACCACCAACCACTCCCCACTGTCACCCCCGGCAACCACCAACCACTCCCAACTGTCACTTCTCCTTCAAGAAATATATATATATATTTTTTAGATCTTTATAAACACTTTTAACAATTAACAAATTAAATTAACAAATTAAAAACATCTTAGTATACCAAATTTCAGCCCTTTCTGAATTTTTTTTCCACACACACTAAGAATTTAGTAGGTCAGTGTATAACTCCGCCCAGCAGGTGGCGCTGCAGCTTGGTTTTATTTTTTCCACACAGACAGACTAACACACGCCACTAGACATTTATATTATAGATTCCCCCATAATATAATGATACTATTGATAATAATATTTCTCCTCAATATAATTAAAAAAATAAAGTAAGTTATTTATAAATTCATTTTGTCCCCAATAACCAACAAATAATAATTGGCCTATAATTCAGTAGGTGGAGCCTCCCCTTATGCACTGATTGGTCCAGCAGCATTCTGCTATCTCGCCCCTTTTCTGTCGGTTCGGCAAATTGCAGATTAATAAATCTATGGTTTGTATTTTTAGCATTTTAAAATTATGGCGATTTGTAATGTGATGTTTTGTTAAATTGTGGCTTTCAGGTAACTATCTTATTATCATATTGATTGCACGTAACGTAATCATCCCAAATACCTTACCTGTATCTCACAGCTTTGTAGTTGGAGGTCTATCGTGTAAGGCACGGGGGCCTTCTATAACTCTGGGCTGGGAGATAATTCTCATAAAATCATTTTTTTCTCTAAATCAATTATTTTGATGACAGACACAACAAAAACATCACTATTCAGCCCTATGACTGTGAAACACTTTATATATACTTGTAGAACGCAGGAAAATGTTGTGTAACATCAGGGAAATTAACCAAACGACACATAAGTATTATTCAGGGTAACATGAGCGTTTGGCTGTATTTATGTCACTGATGTAGTGGGGGGTGTTGGCTGCACATATAATGACAGGGGGCAGTTTATACAATAAGGGGGGGGGATACGCTGTGGGGGTGCCTGGGTTGAGTGATGCCGACTCCGAACATTTGGTGGCACAGAGAGGAAGTGCCAGAGGGTGAGCGCAGACCACCCAGCGGGTCAGGCTGAATACAGGAATATAAGACACTGACTTATTACTGGAATAACCCGCTCTGAATGTTCTGGATGTTTAGGATCAGCTGTAACCTTATGGCCTGAAAGCTGAGAGTAGCGGGTGGTAGATAACAAATAGTTTTGATAACTTTGAAGAACCATATTGGATGAATGTTGCAATGTGAGCATTAGACGAAAGTAACAATAATATAAGACAATATCACCTTAAATGATGATATGAGGACAATAATGATGCAGTGTGGATAAATCTAAGAGAATATGAGGCAGCAATAACAATGTCTCTCCACACCATATGGCAATAGAAAGAGAACAACAGCAGTATCAGCAGCAAGAACCTGGAATAGTGCAAAGAGACAGGACCGATGGTGGACAACTATGATAGTCCTGAACAGTCCCTGTAATTCTGTGCTGGGTTCTGCAGTCCCTCTGTTCCTCTGGGCTGGTATTTGTCTTTCTCTTTGCCTCTGGGCTGGACCTGGACTCCACCTGCTTTTCAGACAGCCTGTATAGGACTCACAGCGAGTTATTCTCTGTCTATGGCAGACTCCCCTCTGGGATTTCCCTTTCAGATAGCTCTAGCAATATTGCAGCTCAATCGGATAGATTGGCAGCTTTGGTAACTAGACTTGCATCCTTGTCTGTAAGGTTTGCAGCTCTGTCTCTCAGCGCGGCATCTTGCTCTGTGAGACTGCTGGCTCTGTCTATGTGGTGACTTTAGTCGTCTCTTACAGTCTCTAAGGGGCAGATTCAATTCCCTAAATACCCGTGCGATGTGCCTCCGGTACGGGTACGAAACACCTTGCGCTGATATTTTCTTACTGAAGTAACGCTGATTCCTGCTCGTGCCCCATAGAGGACATCGTGGACAATTGAATCTACCTCTAAGAGTGGTGTAATCTCTGTTAAAATTCTCATAGAAATTATGCATCGGATTATAATCTGCTGGGTCACAATTACGGTTTTTATGACTTTGAAGCATTAGAGAAGTCATCAGACTCTTCCTTAATAAGAGGCTGGCGGGACGTACCGGGGGGGAGCACCGGGAGGGAGAGAGGAACCCCCTTCCATTGTGTAAGGTCTATAACTCTTATCTGACCTTCACTTGTGCAGGATGAGACAGAGTCATTGGTTATATAGTTGGTGAGACTGTAATATGAGTCCATGAGGTTCAACTCTTCTGTGTCAACGTGTAACATAATAGGATATTACATCACACCCACATTATAGTATAGAGCACCACATTGCATATTACATCACACCCACTTTATACTGTCAGTATAGAGCACCACATTGCATATTACATCACACCCACATTATAGTAGAGCACCACATTGCGTATTACATCACACCCACATTATAGTATAGAGCACCACATTGCGTATTACATCACACCCACTTTATACTGTCAGTATAGAGCACCAAATTGCGTATTACATCACACCCACTTTATACTGTCAGTATAGAGCACCACATTGCGTATTACATCACACCCACATTATACTGTCAGTATAGAGCACAACATTTCGTATTACATCACACCCACATTATACTATAGAGTATCACATTGCGTATTACATCACACCCACATTATAGTAGAGCACCACATTGCGTATTACATCACACTCACATTATAGTATAGAGCACCACATTGCGTATTACATCACACCCACTTTATACTGTCAGTATAGAGCACCACATTGCGTATTACATCACACCCACATAATACTGTCAGTATAGAGCACCACATTGCATATTACATCACACCCACATTATACTATAGAGTATCACATTGCGTATTACATCACACCCACATTATACTATAGAGTATCACATTGCGTATTACATCACACCCACATTATAGTAGAGCACCACATTGCGTATTACATCACACTCACATTATAGTATAGAGCACCACATTGCGTATTACATCATACCCACTTCATACTGTCAGTATAGAGCACCACATTGCGTATTACATCACACCCACATTATACTGTCAGTATAGAGCGCCACATTTCGTATTACATCACACCCACATTATACTATAGAGTATCACATTGCGTATTACATCACACCCACATTATACTATAGAGTATCACATTGCGTATTACATCACACCCACATTATAGTATAGAGCACCACATTGCGTATTACATCACACTCACATTATAGTATAGAGTATCACATTGCATATTACATCACACCCACATTGTAGTATAGAGCACCACATTGCATATTACATCACACCCACATTGTAGTATAGAGCAGTGATGGGCCGTGGGCCAAATCCGGCCCGCCAATATTTTAAAAAATTTCATTAAAATTTGCATAAAATTATTAGGACCGACCCTGTGTGTCAGAACCTTCATTTTTATGCCTTCCCAGCTATTTCCTACATTACCCTTTATCCTCCTTCCTAAAAGGACAATTCGTATGTCAATCACTCAAACACCTGCCCGCCCCCTAATGGCTGAAAGTCATGTGAGAAGAGATGGGCTGGGCCATATACTAAGGCGGATTTCGATTGGCTGCTGTGTTGTCAGTTAGTGGCTCACCAGAAAGACGGATCTGCAACAACCTGCGGAAATAAGTCCTGTGTCTATACGATCGCTGCACTTATAGAGGTAACACTGCTATATAACACCCTCCCGTCCCATTCAAAACATTCGTATTATATATTTCAATATTTGAGTTTTCTTAATAAATTACATTGGCCCGTCTAAAGTTTTTCTTTTTCATTTGGCCGCTCCTGAAAAAGTTTGCCCATCACTGGTATAGAGCATCAAATTGCGTATTACATCACACCCATATTATAGTATAGAGCATCACATTGCGTATTACATCACACCCACATTATAGTATAGAGCATCACATTGCGTATTACATCACACCCACATTATAGTATAGAGCATCACATTGCGTATTACATCACACCCACATTATAGTATAGAGCATCAAATTGCGTATTACATCACACCCATATTATAGTATAGAGCATCAAATTGCGTATTACATCACACCCACATTATAGTATAGAGCATCACATTGCGTATTACATCACACCCACATTATAGTAGAGCATCACATTGCGTATTACATCACACCCACATTATAGTATAGAGCATCACATTGCGTATTACATCACACCCACTTTTTATGTCTCTGACACAGTTGTCACAATGTAGAGTAATAGGGTTAATTTATTCTCCTCAATATTTTATATTTTTAGCAACATTATTTTGTTACACATTTGCATCTGGAGGAACCATGTTGTGATACAAGGGATGCAAATAGAAATATCTTTTTTGCATGCAGGGAATGTACATCCTGCTTTGCATGTATGACACAAGCAGCTGTATTATTGTACTTAAAGTTGAACTAGTCCGAACCCCTCCAAATGTGTCCACATATTGTAAGTTCACCCTCAGGACAGTGGATGTAATCTGGCTGGTTTTACTCCTAGTGAGACCCAATGTGGCTTCAGTCTTCATGTGATGTCTGTAATTACTAATATAATATATTAAGTCATTTCTCGCCTTGGTATGATGTTCATATAATTGTAATAACCAGTTCACAGCTTCTGACACCCGGTGTGAACATTATTAGGTTCATCTGTAATTGTGTCAGTTTCACACTAATAACAATATAGTAATACTAATATAGGAATCAGCTACAATGTAACCAAATGCTGGAGACTCCACCCAGGAACATTGTTGTACAGTATGAACGTGATACTCTAAGTACAACCACACAGATCAGACTGTGATGAGTCTCACAGACAGAGCCATGGATGTGCAGGAGATAATTAGATTTGTAATTAGCCTTTCATGGGAATTAACATATTCCTGGCACTTATAAATGACATAGCTTCAGACCCGGATCATCCATCTGGGGCCCTATAAGCACTGAGGGCCCGGATTGCTCTAAACCATTTTTATGTGTGTTTTTGTTTTTACAAACTGTGGGGTAAATGGGGTCCAAATCAGTATTTTGCCCGGGGCCCCATGTGGTCTTAATCAGGCTCCGCACTGGTAGGTCGGGTATCTCTGATAAGACACAACTACAGTATGAAATTTAGCGTTTAGTCACATCTGTTAGTTACATTGTATGTACAGGTGTTAGTTGTACCGGTGATGATATAGGATGCATGCATCCTATAGAGTGTAAGCTTTCGAGCAGGGTTCTCTTACCTCTCTGTCTGTATGTATTACCCAGTATTGTCTTATTAATGTTTGTTCCCAATTGTAAAGCGCTACGGAATTTGCTGGCGCTATATAAATAAATGTTGATGATGATGATGATGATACCAGGAGCGATGTGAAGTGCGCCATCTAGTGGATACAATGTTTTATGTATTGTCTTGTATTGCTGCCACCTGCTGTATGCAGCCTGTTACTGCAGGTAAATTCACAGCACCAATATTGTGAGGGTTATGCTGGTACCTGACCCACCTTAATGTCGTCATTGTGGGCTGACATACATTTAATGAATCTATTATACATAATTCAAATATAAATCTATTGCAATGTCTTCTATTCCTTCAAAGACATTTTCAAAATTGCAGAGACATTTATTGGCTGACCTGCGCCTTCCTGCAGCTATTACTAAATAAATTGCATTAACTTTCTGTCCTCCATCTGAGAGTTTTAGCCATACCTGTATATCATCAGGCAGAGCTACATTGTATGTCTTAGGATATGACCCAGTTCTGCTGTCTGCTATATACTGCCCTGTGCCGCTATATACTGTGCAGTGAGCCTATGTACTGCCCTGTGCCACTATATACTGTGCTGTGAACCCATATACTGCTCTATGCTGCTATATACTGTGCTGTGAGTCCATATACTGCCCTATGCTGCTATATACTGTGCTGTGAGCCTATGTACTGCCCTCTGCCGCTATATACTGTGCTGTGAGCCTATGTACTGCCCTGTGCCACTATATACTGTGCTGTGAACCCATATACTGCTCTATGCTGCTATATACTGTGCTGTGAGCCCATATGCTGCCCTGTGCTGTTATATACTGTGCTGTGAGCCTATGTACTGCCCTGTGCCACTATATACTGTGCTGTGAACCCATATACTGCTCTATGCTGCTATATACTGTGCTGTGAGTCCATATACTGCCCTATGCTGCTATATACTGTGCTGTGAGCCTATGTACTGCCCTCTGCCGCTATATACTGTGCTGTGAGCCTATGTACTGCCCTGTGCCACTATATACTGTGCTGTGAACCCATATACTGCTCTATGCTGCTATATACTGTGCTGTGAGTCCATATACTGCCCTATGCTGCTATATACTGTGTTGTGAGTCGATATACTGCCCTATGCTGCTATATACTGTGCTGTGAGCCTATGTACTGCTCTCTGCCGCTATATACTGTGCTGTGAGTCCATATTCTGCTATATACTGTGCTGTGAGCCTATGAACTGCCTTGTGCCACTATATACTGTGCTGTGAGCCCATATACTGTGTTGTGAGCCCATATACTGCCCCATGCTGCTATTTACTGTGCTGTGAGCCCATATACTGCTATATAGTGTGCTGTTATCCCATGTACTGCTCTGAGGTGGTCTGGACCTGACATTCGGCTGTAAACGCAGCCCTGTGAGCTCCGTCTTCGAACGCAAAGGTCACTTACTACAGAGTGACTGGGGCGGGGAAGCGGCTTTTTTCCGTAGTCAATGTACAGTAGGGACGTCTCAAACCCAGAGCTGTAACTTAGAATTCTAGTGTCTGGGGAGAGAAAGACAAATGCCGCCCCCTAGCCCTCAATTTTAATCAAATGAACCTAAAATATTCCCAAACTGTGCCCCCGTTCAGCGTTCCTCCCTGGGAGGTCGCCCCTATCGCACAGCCCTAGTTACGGCCCTGGCCAAATCAAGTGTTTGCAGCCTCGTCCAGATCAAGCTCTGAGAAGCTGAAAATGACTTGTTTTTCTGCCATATCTCCAGCTATAGCGCTGGTCTAAGAGGGAAAGTTACTAAAAATCATGTTTGGTGGCGGTTCCATACAGCAGCTTAGTGCTCCAAGCTGCTGCATTTACTATGGGGCGGTTTGAGGCTGCGATGTAAAATACCCAACGGGTGGTGGATTAAAAACAGCGAAACCACCAGCGGTTTGGCCAAAACCGCCAGGCAAAAGACAGGTTTTTCTATACCTGCTTCTGATTGGCTGGGTAGCTTAAACAATGTGATTGAGACATCCTGGCATTCAGAAGATGAGAGGGAGCACTATTGGCATATAAATTATGGGGACAATCACTATTGATTGATTAAGGGGCAAAATTTATTTACAATTAACTTATATGGATGGGCACATTTTATTTTTCATCATATTAAGGGGACAATATATTATTGTATTATTATATTATGCAGTGATATATGTAATGCCATGTGTGTATCATAAATAATTATTGCCACCAGCAGCAATCAAATAGTATTGCTCAGTTAATATAAATATATATTCATATTTCCCCATAATATAATACAATATTATTGTTCCCATAATATAAAGAGAAATACAATTAGCACCATAAGGTAAATATAAATTAATTTTACCCCTTTATCAACTAATAATGGTAGCCTCCATAATGTATATGTAAATGGTGCTTCCTCTAATGTTCTGCATGGCAATAGCTCACACGGCTCACACGGCGCGCGGATATCTCACCTCTCACTTCTACCTCTTTTGTTGTGGTCGTTTAGATGGTGGTTTTGCAAACCGCAGCTTAGTAAATCCGACTGTTTGTATGTTCATCATTGTTAAAATCAGGATGGCGGTTTGTAAAGTGGTGGCTTTTAAAAATGTTCATTCTGGCCGTTTTAATGGCGGTTTGGCCTTAAGGAAAAACAGACGAAAACTGCCCTTTAGTAAATCTAGCCCCAAGTCCTGATCAGTGGTGATGACAACTGTAACAATGTATTTTATGTACAGTAGACATTAACAACATTTTAATAAATGTATTTTATGGGGAAAAAATAAAAATGTTTTATCATTAATACCTATATTATTACCAGGTGACATTAATTATTTATATTTTTTTTCTGTGTGTTCTATTGCAAATTTATATTCCACATAGGTATTGGACGTATCCTGCAGGGTCTCGTGTAGCTCAGCAGACCTATACCCAATTTCATCAGCTCACGTATCGTCACATCACTACATACTGTATGTAGATACCAAAACAGTTATAATTTCAACAATTTTCCTGGAGAAAAGTTTTAAACCAAACGCAGGTTGCGCTCAGGCCGGTAGCGTTTAGAACATGAGAGCAATAATCTGATTAGATTCTGTGTGTTATAGGAAATAATCTGTTTTCATAAATTTCTCTCAATGTGAGCTCATCATCATCATCACCATTTATTTATATAGCGCCTCTGAGATAAGAGAAAGCAACATTTTATCCACCTTGAAACAGAAATTACATTCACTTTGAGCACATTCCTGTCCGCGGCTCACAGGGGCTGTGAAATGTTGCACTTATCATTCTCATGTAACTTAGTTAAAGAACAACATGTAAGAATACAGGAACTGCTGAAAGTGAATCTAAAGCTTCATATATTTTTTTAGCAATACATGAAAAATCTGGGGGTAAATGTATCAAACTGAGAGTTTCCGGCGGACTTGAAAAACCAATCAGATTCTAGTTATCATTTATTTAGTACATTCTACAAAATGACAGCTAGAATCTGATTGGTTGCTATAGGCAACATCTCCACTTTTCAAACCTGCTGGAAAACTCTCAGCTTGATACATTTACCCTCTGGAATACCACATGTGGTTCGTTTAATTTACATATAGACTATAATAATGACGATGTTAGTTTTATAGACATGGACAGTTGTGGCGAAAAATATTGGCACTTTTTTCAAATAACTCACAATTTTCTCTAATTATAAGGTGAAACTAACAACAGTATTTTGGTTTCCACAATTACTTCTCTGTTAATATTACAGAACCTTTGTATAGATTCTGAATGTAATACTGTATTTCCCTTTAAATCAGAATATGAAAATAAATGGCATTGACATAATTATTGACACCCCAGACATAATATTTGGTAGCACAGCCATTGGTCAATGTAACTGCATCCAGCCGCTCCCTATAGCCACAGGTGGGGTCTCTGCACCTCTCTGCTGGTCTGGTCCAGTCTCCTTGTACAAACTGCCCCAGTTCTCCCAGACATGAAGGTGACGTCTCCCATCTGCTGCTCTCAGATCTCTCCCCCGGTGTCCTATGGGATTTACATCTGGACTCGTTGCTGCCACTTCAGAACAGTCCAGCGTCCTGGGGGCTTTATGAAGCGTTTGGGGTCATTGTGCTGCTGGAAGACCCATGACCTTCACTGGAGACCCAGATTCTGACACCCGGTTCAACATTGTGTTCCAAAATGGTTTGGTGGTCTCCAGATATCATGGTGCCACGTACACGTTCACGACACCCAGTGCCAGATGCAGCACAGTAACCTCAAATCACCCCTGAGCCTCCTCCATGTGACTGTAGGGAAGGGGTCTGCTCTTCTCGGCTCTGTATACATAGGGATGATGGGCTCTAACTGGATCTCATCCACCCGCAGGACATTCTCCCACAAGGAATTTGGCTTGTTCAGGTGTTTTGGCAATCTCCAGCCGGGCTCTCTTCTGTCTCTCCCTCAGCAGTGCGGCCCCCCTGGACCTCCCATTATATAACCGTCTATCATGGAGATGGTGACGGATGGTGCGAGGTGAAGCTCCCGTCTGAAGGCAGCTGGAATCTGGCAGCTGATCCAGGTTCTTTCTCCACCAAGAGAACAATCCTGGGCTGTAATCTTCAGTCAAGTTTCCTCTTTCCAGGGAGGTTGGCTACAGAGCCATGGGCCTAAATCTGAGTCCTTTTCTCTATACAGCCTTATTAGTAACATAATTGATGAGGTTGAAAAAAGACACCAGTCCATCAAGTTCAACCTATTTTGGATCTCCTGCGATCCTGCACTTATATTTAAAATTAATCCAGAGTAAGCAACCGCCAATCTGTTTCAATTGTGAAAATCCCCCCAGACTCAATATTGCAGTCCTATTTTTACCCTATATCCACAACTATCCTTCATTTTAAATTAACGGTCCTATCCCTGGATACACCTTTCGCTAAAAATTTGTCTAACCCTTTCTTAAACATATCTATTGAATCTGCCATCACAACCTTCCCTGGCAATGAATTCCATATCTTGACTGCCCTTACTGTAAAGAACCCCTTCCTTTGCTGGTTGTGAAATTTCCTCTCCTCTAACCTTAGGGGATGACAAAGTGTCCTGTGTATAGTCCTTGGGGTAAAAAGTTCCCATGAAAGCTCTCTGTGTTGACCCCTAATGTATTTGTACATAGTAATCATATCTCCCCTTAGACGCCTCTTTTCTAAAGTAAACATGCCTAAACTGGCTAACCTTTCCTCATAACTTAATGACTCCATAACCTTTATCAATTTTGTCGCCCTTCTCTGAACCCTTTCTAGTTCCAAATTATCTTTTTTATAGAGTGGTGCCCAGAACTGTACTGCATATTCAAGATGAGGTCTTACCAACGATTTATACAGTGGCAAAATTACACTGTCTTCCCTTGCATCTATGCCCCTTTTTATGCATGCCAATACTTTGTTTGCCCTTGCAGCTGCTGCTTGACATTGAGCACTATTGCGAAGTCTACTGTCTACGAGCACTCCCATTCAATGAGCGTTTTTTGTATTGCAGGCACCTGCTACTCACCACAGGTGAGATCTGTTCCAAGGTGAAGGAGAATCAACTGCCTGAAATATAATTATTTCTAAACACTTCTCTAATTTTGTTCAGCCCATTTAAGTTTTCCTGTGTGGAATAAGCGATGACATTTTTCTGCTTTTTGTGTTTTATTCCATCGCAAACCAAAGGAATATATATATGTAGATACCAAAATAGTTTTTTCTTCAACAATTTTCCTGGAGAAATGGTTCATTATTAGAGAAAACTGTGAGGGTGGCAATAATTTTGGCCACAACTGTGTCCGTGATAACCATGAATTATCAGGTAATTGTATATTGCGGCTCCCGCCAACTTAACCCTGCCTTGGCCTTTGCTGTATGAGTGGATGCAATTAAATAGATTAGAGGCTCTCGGGCGCTCAGATACCTTTTTATCAATTAAAGTCAGTGGTTAGACGGGTCCCCTGCCCTCCGCAGACAACGCTGAGAGGGTCCTTGGTGCCGACCTCTCACCGTGATGGACCTGCAGCCTTATTAATTTCATCTGATTATCATTCTCATTAGCCTGGAGAGTATATAACAAGGTCAGGACACTAGTGGGGACCTTCATTTAAAATATATAATCTTCTTACTGATCATAAGAACAATGTCCCTGTTATTAAACACAGGATCACTATTTATAGATATTGTTATATGAAATCAATAAAATATTGCAACGTTTCTATTTGATCTGATATTAGTAAAAGTGACTGTAATCTAATGATTTTCTGCATTCTAAGGACTGTAGTAGAAGAGGGTGGAAGGAATTTGCATATTCATGAGCTTTCATTTGACAGCAGAGAAAGGTTTAACCGTCTAGAGCAGCTGTTCCCAAACTGTGCACTGAGGTGATCTCATAGGGGCGCCGCATCCAGGGCCGATGGTAAGCGGGGTAAGCAAGGCGGGAGGGCGGCCTTCTGTCTGCCATGGCCGCTTGTCCACAGGCTGGCCAAAGAAAAATATGTCAAAAATTATACTTAGCATGACGGAGCACCTTGCCATAAGGCAAAAGTGATAACTAAGTGGTTCGGGGATCAAAACATCAAAATTTTGGGTCCATGACCAGGAAACTCCCCAGACCATAATCCTATTAAGATTTGTAGTCAATCCTCAAGAGGTGGGTGGACAAACAAAAACCCACAAATTCTGACAAACTCCTAGCATTGATTAGGCAAGAATGGGCGGCCATCAGTCAGTATGTGGCCCAGAAGTTGATTGACAGCATGCCAGGGCGAATTGCAGAGGTCTTCAAAAAGAAGGGTCAACACTGCAAATATTGACTCTTTGCATAAACTAAATGTAATTGTTAATAAAAGCCTTTGACACTTATGAAACGCATGTAATGTTACTTCAGTATAACATAGTAACATCTGACAAAAAGGTCTAAAAACACTGAAGCAGCAAACTTTGTGAAAACCAATATTTGTGTCATTCTCAAAACGTTTGCCCATGAATGTTGAGAAGACATTTTGAACTTTAAGTTATGGAAACTCTTATGAGACTTTATTGGTTATATATATTACAATTAGATTAATCAGAAGTTTTAACATTAACAAATGATATATTAATTCTTTATTTGTCTAATTCTATTACATAAAAGTATCACTTGGCAAATTTTGTATCACATTCGGTTGAATTTATTGTTTTTGTGCTATGATTTGCTTGTGTGACAAAATCGATTTTGTCGCCCAATATTGTTCATCCAGTTACCGTTTATGGGAGTAAATTAGGATACCGACCCCAATATGTTCTCTTCATATAAATGATAGAATAGACAAATGGCACCTAATATAGATGGAGATGAATGCTAACTGATATATATATATATATATATATTGCTGAAAGTGACTTTTTATAGCAGAATTTATTCACAATCCGATAGTCGGCCGGCCACAAAAACTGTAATTAGGAGAAAGGTCCCTGGTGCATCTCTCCAGCAGTGACATACGTGAATATAATGTCTGCGCCACGTGAATATGTCTGCGCCACGTGAATATGTCTGCGCCACGTGAAGTGTGGCGGATCAGTATTGTAGCTGGGATTTCATGTTAACTGGTGTAGATCTGAGACTGGATTAATGATAATGTTGTGTACAGTGTATAAAAGACTACATACTGCCAATAACTGAGGTAGAATAAGACTGATGAGAAAAACAGACAAATCTACATGATAATACCTCGTGGACAAGAATAGGCGTAAAATCATCAAATCCCAGCAGGGCCGACATGGGACCTACAAGAAGCGATGTCTCTAGATGTCTCTAGATGTCTCGCGGGTGCCTGCGGGTCGACCTCACACTAGGGGAGAATTGGGGTGTTATCACGAAACAAGACCTCACCACCAATCTGGAGGCCTTTTACACTAAGCTCTCAGCCTCGTTTTACAAGGAGTTAGAGAGACCACGGTACACAGAGCTCACCATGGCTAAAAGTAAGAGTGTCTTAATTATCCCGCCCTGGAAGACCTCTATAGTCGCTGTAAAGAAACAGGCATGGTGTACTGAACGTGTCTTACAACCCCTTATTCTAATCCATAGCCGGACTGCACTTTTTAGCCATGTTGGTATCAGGAAGTGTCAGTGATGTAATTATAACATCTCCTTGGAAAAGTACTCCAGGGGTTAAATTCCACCTCCACAGGGAACACTCAGGAGTTGAGTGAATTAAGCTACCATTGTTATTTCTGTTTGCTCCCTATTGTCCACTAGTGAGCTCTACAGACAGCCAGGAGCCGGACTCAGCAGGGGTCACCTGAGGGAGGACACCGGGGGAGGTAGGGAGGGGGCAGGATAGTGTGAGAAGCCCACCAATCGAGACCTTTTACAACTCCCCTGGACAGGCAATTCCCAAGGTGGGATTAGGAGATGATAAAAGAGGCTACCCTGGGAGCTGGACGTGTGTGACTGTTGGCCAAGAGGTGATGCTCTCCCAGAGATGCGCTGTGGATGATATCTCACTGGATTTATTTGAACTGATTTCCTCACTTGTTGGACCTGCTATCGTTAAGGGGCCGTGCTGTATTTAATCCTGTTCTGCAGAATAAATCATCCTTATATTTTTCCTCTAATACCGTGTCTGAGTGATTTGGAAACCCCGTATCTTCACAGTCGTTCATATTGGAATAACATAGGTAACAAACCCCACTATCTCCGACCCTATTTGAGCGTTAGTTATTTATAAATTTAGGATAATTTTGTCTATCTCATATTCAAATTCCCGCACTGTATTAGTCTCTATCACCTCTGTTGGAAGTCTGTTCCATATAACCACTACACCTAGAGATTCCCTCCATTTTTGGTGCATGTTCTCCTGGTCTAATACTTCTACTCTGTGGAACATCCGAAGAGATATTTAATTCCGAGACACCTTTCTCGCCTCCCAACTTGTCAGATCGATTAGGAGCATTTCCTCTTTTATGCTACCTCCAGATCCTATCTAAGGCTCTGATATTGTAATTATCTAATTATGCCTTTTTGTTAGTTTTAAGGCTTCATTTATAGAAACTCATCTTAGCCGATTACTGTAAACTGAAAGCATACTGCCAGGATTCATAATAATTTGGTCACTAGGTGGCACTGTTCTGTTTGCTGAATGGACTTTAGTAGATCGCAATGAAACCATCTCGCCATATAAAACATTGCAAATAAGTGCTATAATTGTATCCGTTTAAAAGTGCACAAGGTTGAATTTTGCTACATTCCGACGAGTCAGCGGATCCCCCGATGGTCTGGAGCAGAATATATCCTCTGTCCTGCTTTTGGGGGGTGGGGGCTCTACACACTAACACAGGAGTAATGACGTCTCCAACCATGAATATGATGATGGGGGAGGGGACGACCTTAGACAACCGTAAACAAGTCACCCAGATAGAGAGAAACTCCAGCTCAAGATCATTAGATGCATCAAGAACCATCAAGTTCCTCCTCTGTATCTTACGCAATTCTACCCAAAATTATGTTTCATTGTAGGTGGAATTTAGCAGAATGAGGAACAGTTGGTTTCTGGAGATCTACAGTTCAGGGATTTATAAGATGCTATTAAAGCACATTCTACGTGAAAAGTTAACAATCATTTCTATAGAAGTCCCTCCCCTAATCCAACCAAACTCCACCCACTTCAGTGAAAGCTCCTCCTCTTCAAATGCCCAGAAATCAGGCCTGTTAGGAGGTATGATATAATTGCATAGACTCCGTGCCACAACATATAAGAGGAAGGTGAGAACAGACATAGAGGTGAATGTAACACCCCATGGAAGGGCGGACAGGGGCTCCTCGATGGTTACAGCTCGTATTCAGGATTACATCACCTCATCCAGGTCTAACACGTAAGGAGACCGTTCTCACGGCTGAAGGGATCCGATCGTCACCTCTGAGAGCTCCTGGCACCCGGATACGGATTTGGAAAGAAGATTTCTGTGCACTTCAGAGGTTTTGCGATTACATGAAACAGCAGAATGGATGGGAAATTTTTTTGACAAAAAAGCATTAAATAATTTGTTAAAAATCAATTAATTCTGAGCAAACCATACAGGAGTAATTAATTGACGGAAAACCGCTTACCAGGCATTAGACATAAAACACAGCACAAATGTATAAAATTTTTAGGAAGAACAGAGTTGGGATTGCAGAAAGTGATTTGCTTCATCCACTGGATGTAGAGAATAGATTTTAAAGAATCATTTCATCACCAAATACCTGCACAATAAATATGCCTGTGCACGGCTGTATGTTTGTGACCCCGGTTTGTGTGATTCGCAGCTGGGGAGAAGGGAAGACTACAGTCCAGTGCAATGAATGTGTCAGACAACTACATCCACAATGATCCTTTGCAGTATATTTTCTGTGACATTGCCAGCAGCAGCTGGTGTCCGATATCTTCCTGCACAGAGGTAACAGCTGCAGAGGAGTAACACACAATGGCGTTTGACATGGGAGGGGCTTGGTCCAAACAAAACATTATTACTCCACAATAAGCCAGGCCTTCCTGCATGTTCTAAATCAGGCCTGTCCAACCTGCGGCCCTCCAGGTGTTGTGAAACTACAAGCCCCAGCATGCTTTGCCAGTAGACAACCTGTTGATAGCTGGAAGGGCATGCTGGGTCTTGTAGTTTCACAACATCTGGAGGGCCGCAGGTTGGACAGGCCTGTTCTAAATACTCTCGAGTACCACGTTGTATTGGCAAATATGCATTTTCATCAAACAGCAGAGGACAGAAACAGGTGATTTTTTTTCTTTAGCTTAATAAACGGACTGCGCACTCCTGCAACTTGAGCCATCTGGATTTTATTTTTTAAAGCCACATATTTATGTCACTAGGTAACATTCTAATGTTAGTTATTGTATTACTATCCTGGGACACAGAACTGCTCCATTGCAGCATCCGGTCAGTGATCGTACGATGAACAGATAAAATGTTGAAGGGTCATTTCCCCCAGGACATGACACCCACCGACTCAGATTTTCATGAATCTTGGTACACCCGATACTACCACGTAACTACTAACCCAGGGTCCCTTTTCGTTAAGACGCACTCCTGCGTGACAGACTGCATACTCGCTAGCAGGAAATATTTCCATAACTTTTTTTATTTACTCTATGAAGTAGAAGATAGATTCAAAACTATTTTTTCCTTGTGTCATAAGTTTAGCGTTAATTAATCTTACATGTACATACGTAGTACTTGCTTCTTATAGCAACTCTTCTGGCAGTCCTCCTCTGGAGAATACTCTCCGTCTATGATGCTACTGATCTTAGTTCTGAGAGTGGAGCATGCAGATTTAATTTTTCTTTTAACAAGATTTGCTATGGGATTTAATTGTGTGGAATGTCAAAGGCAACTTCCCTAATTCTGTCAGTGATGTATTGATTTGCTCCAGTTTCATCTTTTGAAAGTGCTGTTTCTAAGTAGGACATAGTCTGGTCGCTGTTTACATTCACCTCTTCAACGTCATGATCCAGGTTTCCAAATTTTGGATGTTTTTGTAGCTTTTCTCAGCATGCACCACCTATTTTTTGACCAGGTATTGACTTTTATTTAAGTTTTCAGAGTAGTCACTGTCGATAGTCCCAAGTGCTTTTGTGATTTATTTTAATTTTTCTTGTGACATTGAAATGGATCCAAACAAGTTGTCTGCGATATACTGTATTTCTTGATATAATATGCTGTGTGACGCTCACAAACATTTAATAACAATGTAGAATTTATCCCACTTCTGAGGGACAATTATTTTTTTTTTTTTTCCTGGAACACTTAATGTTTGGATTAAATCCAGTTTGACCACGTTTGTGTAGCTGGTCTTGTGACACTCAGATCGTCTCTATTCCCAGACTACACTTTTAAACAGACTGTTAAGTTACAGACATTTCTGTAAACACAGAATTTATTTATTTTTTTTTTTAAAAAAAAGCTCTTTGAAATTAGAATTAAACACAAAATAACCACAGGAAAAAAATAAAACCATTCTAGCAGAACGGTATGGTCTGATACAGAACACCTTCACTCTAAAACAGATCGCAGAGGACTGACCACAGTGCAGGCCCCAACCTGCCTTCCGTGACATCACCTTGTCAGAATGCCGACAGCTATTGTTTCAGAAATTACAGAGAAGCAACCAAGAAGGGCAAGTGGGCCTTATAGGGTTCAGTATTATGAGGAATTGAATGGTGGTGTTTAAAATTCCAAAAGGGAAACACCTGGTATGCAAAATTATAACAAATTACTTTTCATTTTTAAAGAGAAAATTATGCACAAGTCTCTGTAAATCGCCTTTTCCAGGAATCAGCGAGCGGAGTACGGTGTCTATAACCCGTCTATATGGTGTTCCGTGGAATGTTCCTCTACCCGCCGTCCAAGCAGTGACCTTACTTGCCCGGGACACAAGGCATCTGGGGATTGATGATAGTATAGCGAGTAGTGTGCTCATTCTCTTCTCCTCTGTGAAGAGCGCTTGGTGCGTCACACAAGAGGGGCTTCATTCTCCCCAGATTTCAGCCGTTTAGCCCCCTGCCCTGCAGGCAGGAGATGAGCGTATTCCTTCAGTGACCGGGTGACTGTAGCGATGTCCCATCCGTCCTCTCTCAGGGCGTGTTCATCCAACGTGAAGGGCCCCTGCTTGGTTCGGATAAGGTCCTTGACGCTGGCACAACTGGATAAAGCTGTAGGAGGGAGTGAATGACAAGGACTCTGGCAGTACGGGAGGATTTTATTTACAATTATTATGGATTAGAAAGATTCATTATATATGGGATAACGTACAACCTGCTGTAATTTATAAGTCACCCAGGAGGATCTGCCATCATAGAAAGGAACAAGACAGCAGAGGGGGGACTTTTATACAGGTCGCGGATCTCTGAGGTGACTTCTAATGTCCGTAATAAGTTACAGCAGATGGTACACACAAGTGATGACATCAGAACTCACCATTTATAGAGATATTACTTACAGGAGTTTATACACAATAACATGACTTGTATATTAGACTAAAGGACTAGAGGTAACACAGATATGTTCCGTTACATACAGTAACCCGATAATAAATCAGTTAGGCCCAAACACCTGCTGTTTAGTAAAAGTTACAGGAGGGTATAAAAAAAAAAAAGAAAAAAAAAGAAAAGTTATTTGCTTTGCTGCACAGCTCACAAATATGGTGACACCCCCCCCCCCCCCCCCAAAAATAAAATAAAAGATGATCTTACCTTTCCCAATGTCGCTAACCAGACTCCTAACATAAAAGCCGCCGCCGCACTCAACATCTGTCGGTACAAAGTTGTAGGCTGGTTACACTTGCAGAAGACACATATGAAATATAAATACTGTTCTAATATCGCATCGTCCTAGCTCTGTCTTCTTATAAAATGTGCAATCAGCAAACTTGATAACAGCCTCCTGCTTTTCCTTTGCCTATATTATAAAACATTAAATGAAAACAGGATTCTTGTTATTTCTCCTATGATTCAATCACAAATGGTGATTTGTGCTGTGATTTATCCTCGGAAGGTTATTTGAGACAATAAAAAGAACAATGTGAATAGTCTCGTTGGCCTAAAGGTCATTATCATCATAATACAGAGTACGGGAGATATGGTGTGCCATAAACCACACACGGCTCAGTATCTCTCTGCATTACAAAGCCTGACTTATTCAGCAATCATTTACCAGAGATCTATGCGAGATCCCGTGGGAAGACCTTACCAAGAGTAAACAGGGGAGGCTGGAAATCCGTCACTGTCAGCTTGTAGACGACCACCTGCCTGGCAGGCTTTGGTGCCACCTCTGCCCCTTCTCGTAGCAGACAGGACAATCTCTTCCCATCCTGCTTTAGGGCAGAGAAGCTGGAAGACAAATAATTAATGTAGTAATGTTTCGACACTGGCTTCATCCATCATCCCCGTCCCTGCCAGCCAGCATCAAAATCAATCAAGCTGGGGGGGACTTAGCCGCTGTGCCCGACCGCTAGGGGGGGACTTAGCCGCTGTGCCCGACCGCTAGGGGGGGACTTAGCCGCTGTGCCCGACCGCTAGGGGGGGACTTAGCCGCTGTGCCCGACCGCTAGGGGGGGACTTAGCCGCCTGGAGGACGCAGTGCTAACCAAAAAGGTATATCTGTCAATAATGTAAATGATCAATGCTTATACTTACAGAGGAGGGACTTGCATGATGTCACCTATGAATGTTTTGACCACGTCCTCCAGGTCTTCTCTAGTGATGTGATCTGCAGAGGGAATAACAGAGGACAGATATATATCAGACATATATAAAACAGTACTTATCAAAGCCATCTTTGAGGTCACATGATAAACATATGGCACATATTATATATCCTTGTTAGATTGTAAGGATGTTACCTACAATTCCCCTGCACACCCTCTGACCCTTCCACCCCCTACTCATATTAATACATAGAAGAGACACAGAGAATACACATTTACTGCAATACGTTATATAACAGCTATAGATTCCCTTTGGTACATTTTTTCCCTCATCTATTGGTTACCGGTTGTGGTCCCCGAAACCGTGATGTTGTAGAGCAGGGCGTACCGTAAGGCTTCTCTTCAGTTACAGCACCGGAAGCGTCCAGTGTATCTGTGGCTTTGCCCAGCTCTCCAACAGCGGTGTACTTCTGTAGATGGAGAAACATGTATGTGGGAATTCTCACACGCATGTACACTGTATACATACATGGACAAAAGCAATGAGAATAAGCCATGATAGCGATTGGGGAATGATTTAGAGGTTTACTCTGCACAATGATCCTGTCTGGATTAAGTGTAAGTGGCCTGAGGGTAAAATCATGTTGTGTCGCCGCAGAGGTATCAGACGAAATGACACCTCTCATTGGACACTTCGGTCACGGTGACTACGGTGACTATTGTTCTCTTATCTGTTCTGCAACAACTCCTTTGTCTTTTTCAGCAATAACAATATCCTGAGAGAATGTGTTTTGAATTCAAGAAACCAGAGCTTGATTTTTACCATTTCTTGTGCAATGATAATATTGTGATCTACAACAGAGATATGCCCAACAGATGGCCCTGCTGACCTCCTAAACTGACAGATGACCTCCACCATCCCTGACAACCTTCACAGACTATACTGTGTGACCCTGTGTGAGCAGGTCAGTACAATGTATGCAGCCACTTAGACAACAGATGGAGTGTATGTAACGTATTGGTCTACCCTTACCTTGGTCCCAGTGAGCATTACACCCAGCATCTTCGTACCATCTCCAATGCCAACCACTGATGAGGAGAAGAAGAGAAGAGGTTCAGGGAAGAGCTCACAGTAAACAGAACCTCAAGTAGGACAAATAACACACAGAATGCAGAGTATCGGGTAATACATAGTGACAGGATGACTTTATAATGGATACAGACCAGATTCATCTACTTCCCACCCTGAACGGACAGATATATGTCTTCTGTATAGTTACATATACTCGGGGAATAAACTTACCCAGCACACCGGAGGCCGTGCAGTCCAGGGTCCCTCCGTGCCCAATTTTCAAGGTCTGCTTCCTTTTCTTTGTTTGTTCCTTCAAACCGGCTTCTACAAAATAGATACAAGTATAGACTGACTATATAATTCCTAATATACACAGTCACTGTCAGTGACACAGGAATGATATCATATACATAGTCCGTGACACAGGAATGATATCATATACATAGTCCGTGACACAGGAATGATATCATATACATAGTCCGTGACACAGGAATGATATCATATACATAGTCCGTGACACAGGAATGATATCATATACATAGTCCGTGACACAGGAATGATATCATATACATAGTCAGTGACACAGGAATGATATCATATACATAGTCAGTGACACAGGAATGATATAATATATATAGTCAGTGACACAGGAATGATATAATATATATATAGTCAGTGACACAGGAATGATATAATATATATATAGTCAGTGACACAGGAATGATATAATATATATATAGTCAGTGACACAGGAATGATATAATATATATATAGTCAGTGACACAGGAATGATATAATATATATATAGTCAGTGATACAGGAATGATATAATATATATATAGTCAGTGATACAGGAATGATATAATATATATAGTCAGTGATACAGGAATGATATAATATATATAGTCAGTGATACAGGAATGATATAATATATATAGTCAGTGATACAGGAATGATATAATATATATAGTCAGTGACACAGATGATATAATATATATAGTCAGTGACACAGGAATGATATAATATATATAGTCAGTGATACAGATGATATAATATATATATAGTCAGTGACACAGGAATGATATAATATATATATAGTCAGTGACACAGGAATGATATAATATATATAGTCAGTGACACAGGAATGATATAAAATATATAGTCAGTGATACAGATGATATAATATATATAGTCAGTGACACAGGAATGATATAATATATATAGTCAGTGATACAGATGATATAATATATATAGTCAGTGAAACAGATGATATAATATATATAGTCAGGGACACAGGAATGATATATAGATATATAGATATATAGATATATATATATATATATATATATAGTCAGTGATACAGGAATGATATAATATATATATATATATATATATATATATATATATATATATATATATATATATAGTCAGTGATACAGGAATGATATAATATATATAGTCAGTGACACAGGAATGATATAATATATATAGTTAGTGACACAGATGATATAATATATATATAGTTAGTGACACAGATGATATAATATATATAGTCAGTGACACAGGAATGATATAATATATATAGTTAGTGACACAGATGATATAATATATATAGTCAGTGACACAGATGATATAATATATATATAGTCAGTGACACAGATGATATAATATATATAGTCAGTGACACAGATGATATAATATATATAGTCAGTGACACAGATGATATAATATATATAGTCAGTGATACAGATGATATAATATATATAGTCAGTGATACAGATGATATAATATATATATATATAGTCAGTGACACAGGAATGATATAATATATATATAGTCAGTGACACAGATGATATAATATATATAGTTAGTGACACAGATGATATAATATATATAATTAGTGACACAGATGATATAATATATATAGTCAGTGACACAGATGATATAATATATATATATATAGTCAGTGACACAGATGATATAATATATATATAGTCAGTGATACAGATGATATAATATACATAGTCAGTGACACAGGAATGATATAATATATATAGTCAGTGACACAGGAATGATATAATATATATAGTCAGTGACACAGGAATGATATAATATATATAGTCAGTGATACAGGAATGATATAATATATATATATATATATATATAGTCAGTGATACAGATGATATAATATATATAGTCAGTGACACAGATGATATAATATACAGAGTCAGTGTCAGGGACATAGTAATGATAATATAATAATAATAATATGGGACATATGTTGTCACCTCTCAGCAGCCGCATCTTCAGGTCACTCAGCAGCTGGGCGGAGGTCGGGCCCCGCGGTTTGTAGACCGGGAAGAGGCCGCTCAGTGACAGCAGCCTGGACGCCTTCTCTGCAGCCATGCTGGAAGAGACCACACCCCCCTCAGTCAGGTACCATCATACGTCACTGTGACATCACCAGGTCATGTGACTGCAGTGGTCACATGGTACCCATCAGACACAGTAAGTAGTACACAGAGGTCACATGACAGACAGAGGTCACATGACAGAGTGCAGTTGCTACTGATGGATATCTTCCTGTTCCTGTGCTGTGCAATGGATAAAAAGGAACATGTGTGATTACAGCTGCTGTGCAGAGAGGGACACGTGTGATTACAGCTGCCGGGCAGAGAGGGACACGTGTGATTACAGCTGCTGTGCAGAGAGGGACACGTGTGATTACAGCTGCTGGGCAGAGAGGGACACGTGTGATTACAGCTGCTGGGCAGAGAGGGACACGTGTGATTACAGCTGCCGGGCAGAGAGGGACACGTGTGATTACAGCTGCTGTGCAGAGAGGGACACGTGTGATTACAGCTGCTGGGCAGAAAGGGGCACGTGTGATTACAGCTGCTGGGCAGAGGGGGACACGTGTGATTACAGCTGCTGTGCAGAGAGGGACACGTGTGATTACAGCTGCTGGGCAGAGAGGGACACGTGTGATTACAGCTGCTGGGCAGAGAGGGACACGTGTGATTACAGCTGCTGGGCAGAGAGGGACACGTGTGATTACAGCTGCTGTGCAGAGAGGGACACGTGTGATTACAGCTGCTGGGCAGAAAGGGGCACGTGTGATTACAGCTGCTGGGCAGAGGGGGACACGTGTGATTACAGCTGCTGTGCAGAGAGGGACACGTGTGATTACAGCTGCTGGGCAGAGAGGGACACGTGTGATTACAGCTGCTGGGCAGAGAGGGACACGTGTGATTACAGCTGCTGTGCAGAGAGGGACACGTGTGATTACAGCTGCCGGGCAGAGAGGTACACGTGTGATTACAGCTGCCGGGCAGAGAGGGACACGTGTGATTACAGCTGCCGGGCAGAAAGGGGCACGTGTGATTACAGCTGCTGGGCAGAGAGGGACACGTGTGATTACAGCTGCTGGGCAGAGAGGGACACGTGTGATTACAGCTGCTGGGCAGAGAGGGACAGGTGTGATTACAGCTGCCGGGCAGAGAGGGACACCTGTGATTACAGCTGCTGGGCAGAGAAGGACACGTGTGATTACAGCTGCTGGGCAGAGAAGGACACGTGTGATTACAGCTGCTGGGCAGAGAGGGACACGTGTGATTACAGCTGCTGGGCAGAAAGGGGCACGTGTGATTACAGCTGCTGTGCAGAGACGGACACGTGTGATTACAGCTGCTGGGCAGAGAGGGACACGTGTGATTACAGCTGCTGGGCAGAGAGGAACACGTGTGATTACAGCTGCCGGGCAGAGAGGGACACGTGTGATTACAGCTGCCGGGCAGAGAGGGACACGTGTGATTACAGCTGCCGGGCAGAGAGGGACACGTGTGATTACAGCTGCCGGGCAGAGAGGAACACGTGTGATTACAGCTGCCGGGCAGAGAGGGACACGTGTGATTACAGCTGCCGGGCAGAGAGGGACACGTGTGATTACAGCTGCCGGGCAGAGAGGGACACGTGTGATTACAGCTGCCGGGCAGAGAGGGACACGTGTGATTACAGCTGCCGGGCAGAGAGGGACACGTGTGATTACAGCTGCCGGGCAGAGAGGGACACGTGTGATTACAGCTGCCGGGCAGAGAGGGACACGTGTGATTACAGCTGCCGGGCAGAGAGGGACACGTGTGATTACAGCTGCCGGGCAGAGAGGGACACGTGTGATTACAGCTGCCGGGCAGAGAGGGACACGTGTGATTACAGCTGCCGGGCAGAGAGGGACACGTGTGATTACAGCTGCCGGGCAGAGAGGGACACGTGTGATTACAGCTGCCGGGCAGAGAGGGACACGTGTGATTACAGCTGCCGGGCAGAGAGGGACACGTGTGATTACAGCTGCCGGGCAGAGAGGGACACGGACACGTGTGATTACAGCTGCCGGGCAGAGAGGGACACGTGTGATTACAGCTGCCGGGCAGAGAGGGACACGTGTGATTACAGCTGCCGGGCAGAGAGGGACACGGACACGTGTGATTACAGCTGCTGGGCAGAGAGGGACACGTGTGATTACAGCTGCTGGGCAGAGAGGGACACGGACACGTGTGATTACAGCTGCTGGGCAGAGAGGGACACGTGTGATTACAGCTGCTGGGCAGAGAGGGACACGTGTGATTACAGCTGTTGGGCAGAGAGGGACACGGACACGTGTGATTACAGCTGCTGGGCAGAGAGGGACACGTGTGATTACAGCTGCTGGGCAGAGAGGGACACGTGTGATTACAGCTGCTGGGCAGAGAGGCACACGTGTGATTACAGCTGCTAGGCAGAGAGGCACACGTGTGATTACAGCTGCTGGGCAGAGAGGCACACGTGTGATTACAGCTGCTGGGCAGAGAGGCACACGTGTGATTACAGCTGCTGGGCAGAGAGGGACACGTGTGATTACAGCTGCTGGGCAGAGAGGGACACGTGTGATTACAGCTGCTGGGCAGAGAGGGACACGTGTGATTACAGCTGCTGGGCAGAGAGGGACACGTGTGATTACAGCTGCTGGGCAGAGAGGGACACGTGTGATTACAGCTGCTGGGCAGAGAGGGACACGTGTGATTACAGCTGCTGGGCAGAGAGGGACACGTGTGATTACAGCTGCTGGGCAGAGAGGGACACGTGTGATTACAGCTGCTGGGCAGAGAGGGACACGTGTGATTACAGCTGCTGGGCAGAGAGGGACACGTGTGATTACAGCTGCTGGGCAGAGAGGGACACGTGTGATTACAGCTGCTGGGCAGAGAGGGACACGTGTGATTACAGCTGCTGGGCAGAGAGGGACACGTGTGATTACAGCTGCTGGGCAGAGAGGGACACGTGTGATTACAGCTGCTGGGCAGAGAGGGACACGTGTGATTACAGCTGCTGGGCAGAGAGGAACACGTGTGATTACAGCTGCCGGGCAGAGAGGGACACGTGTGATTACAGCTGCCGGGCAGAGAGGGACACGTGTGATTACAGCTGCCGGGCAGAGAGGGACACGTGTGATTACAGCTGCCGGGCAGAGAGGGACACGTGTGATTACAGCTGCCGGGCAGAGAGGGACACGTGTGATTACAGCTGCCGGGCAGAGAGGGACACGTGTGATTACAGCTGCCGGGCAGAGAGGGACACGTGTGATTACAGCTGCCGGGCAGAGAGGGACACGTGTGATTACAGCTGCCGGGCAGAGAGGGACACGTGTGATTACAGCTGCCGGGCAGAGAGGAACACGTGTGATTACAGCTGCCGGGCAGAGAAGGACACGTGTGATTACAGCTGCCGGGCAGAGAGGGACACGTGTGATTACAGCTGCCGGGCAGAGAGGGACACGTGTGATTACAGCTGCTGGGCAGAAAGGGGCACGTGTGATTACAGCTGCTGTGCAGAGACGGGACACGTGTGATTACAGCTGCTGGGCAGAGAGGGACACGTGTGATTACAGCTGCTGGGCAGAGAGGGACACGTGTGATTACAGCTGCTGGGCAGAAAGGGGCACGTGTGATTACAGCTGCTGTGCAGAGACGGACACGTGTGATTACAGCTGCTGGGCAGAGAGGGACACGTGTGATTACAGCTGCCGGGCAGAGAGGAACACGTGTGATTACAGCTGCCGGGCAGAGAGGGACACGTGTGATTACAGCTGCCGGGCAGAGAGGGACACGTGTGATTACAGCTGCTGGGCAGAGAGGGACACGTGTGATTACAGCTGCTGGGCAGAGAGGGACACGTGTGATTACAGCTGCTGGGCAGAGAGGGAACACGTGTGATTACAGCTGCTGGGCAGAGAGGGACACGTGTGATTACAGCTGCTGGGCAGAGAGGGGACACGTGTGATTACAGCTGCTGGGCAGAGAGGGACACGTGTGATTACAGCTGCCGGGCAGAGAGGGACACGTGTGATTACAGCTGCCGGGCAGAGAGGGACACGTGTGATTACAGCTGCCGGGCAGAGAGGGACACGTGTGATTACAGCTGCCGGGCAGAGAGGGACACGTGTGATTACAGCTGCCGGGCAGAGAGGGACACGTGTGATTACAGCTGCCGGGCAGAGAGGGACACGTGTGATTACAGCTGCCGGGCAGAGAGGGACACGTGTGATTACAGCTGCCGGGCAGAGAGGGACACGTGTGATTACAGCTGCCGGGCAGAGAGGGACACGTGTGATTACAGCTGCCGGGCAGAGAGGGACACGTGTGATTACAGCTGCCGGGCAGAGAGGTACACGTGTGATTACAGCTGCCGGGCAGAGAGGGACACGTGTGATTACAGCTGCCGGGCAGAGAGGGACACGTGTGATTACAGCTGCCGGGCAGAGAGGGACACGTGTGATTACAGCTGCCGGGCAGAGAGGGACACGTGTGATTACAGCTGCCGGGCAGAGAGGGACACGTGTGATTACAGCTGCCGGGCAGAGAGGGACACGTGTGATTACAGCTGCCGGGCAGAGAGGGACACGTGTGATTACAGCTGCCGGGCAGAGAGGGACACGTGTGATTACAGCTGCCGGGCAGAGAGGGACACGTGTGATTACAGCTGCCGGGCAGAGAGGGACACGTGTGATTACAGCTGCCGGGCAGAGAGGGACACGTGTGATTACAGCTGCCGGGCAGAGAGGGCACACGTGTGATTACAGCTGCCGGGCAGAGAGGGACACGTGTGATTACAGCTGCCGGGCAGAGAGGGACACGTGTGATTACAGCTGCCGGGCAGAGAGGGACACGTGTGATTACAGCTGCCGGGCAGAGAGGGACACGTGTGATTACAGCTGCCGGGCAGAGAGGGACACGTGTGATTACAGCTGCCGGGCAGAGAGGGACACGTGTGATTACAGCTGCCGGGCAGAGAGGGACACGTGTGATTACAGCTGCCGGGCAGAGAGGGACACGTGTGATTACAGCTGCCGGGCAGAGAGGGACACGTGTGATTACAGCTGCCGGGCAGAGAGGGACACGTGTGATTACAGCTGCCGGGCAGAGAGGGACACGTGTGATTACAGCTGCCGGGCAGAGAGGGACACGTGTGATTACAGCTGCCGGGCAGAGAGGGACACGTGTGATTACAGCTGCTGGGCAGAGAGGGACACGTGTGATTACAGCTGCTGGGCAGAGAGGGACACGTGTGATTACAGCTGCTGGGCAGAGAGGGACACGTGTGATTACAGCTGCTGGGCAGAGAGGGACACGTGTGATTACAGCTGCTGGGCAGAGAGGGACACGTGTGATTACAGCTGCTGGGCAGAGAGGGACACGTGTGATTACAGCTGCTGGGCAGAGAGGGACACGTGTGATTACAGCTGCTGGGCAGAGAGGGACACGTGTGATTACAGCTGCTGGGCAGAGAGGGACACGTGTGATTACAGCTGCTGGGCAGAGAGGGACACGTGTGATTACAGCTGCTGGGCAGAGAGGGACACGTGTGATTACAGCTGCTGGGCAGAGAGGGAACACGTGTGATTACAGCTGCTGGGCAGAGAGGAACACGTGTGATTACAGCTGCTGGGCAGAGAGGAACACGTGTGATTACAGCTGCTGGGCAGAGAGGGACACGTGTGATTACAGCTGCTGGGCAGAGAGGGACACGTGTGATTACAGCTGCTGGGCAGAGAGGGACACGTGTGATTACAGCTGCTGGGCAGAGAGGAACACGTGTGATTACAGCTGCTGGGCAGAGAGGAACACGTGTGATTACAGCTGCTGGGCAGAGAGGAACACGTGTGATTACAGCTGCTGGGCAGAGAGGGACACCGTGTGATTACAGCTGCTGGGCAGAGAAGGACACGTGTGATTACAGCTGCTGGGCAGAGAAGGACACGTGTGATTACAGCTGCCGGGCAGAGAGGGACACGTGTGATTACAGCTGCCGGGCAGAGAGGGACACGTGTGATTACAGCTGCCGGGCAGAGAGGGACACGTGTGATTACAGCTGCCGGGCAGAGAGGGACACGTGTGATTACAGCTGCCGGGCAGAGAGGGACACGTGTGATTACAGCTGCCGGGCAGAGAGGGACACGTGTGATTACAGCTGCCGGGCAGAGAGGGACACGTGTGATTACAGCTGCCGGGCAGAGAGGGACACGTGTGATTACAGCTGCCGGGCAGAGAGGGACACGTGTGATTACAGCTGCCGGGCAGAGAGGGACACGTGTGATTACAGCTGCCGGGCAGAGAGGGACACGTGTGATTACAGCTGCCGGGCAGAGAGGGACACGGACACGTGTGATTACAGCTGCCGGGCAGAGAGGGACACGTGTGATTACAGCTGCCGGGCAGAGAGGGACACGTGTGATTACAGCTGCTGGGCAGAGAGGGACACGGACACGTGTGATTACAGCTGCTGGGCAGAGAGGGACACGTGTGATTACAGCTGCTGGGCAGAGAGGGACACGGACACGTGTGATTACAGCTGCTGGGCAGAGAGGGACACGTGTGATTACAGCTTCTGGGCAGAGAGGGACACGTGTGATTACAGCTGTTGGGCAGAGAGGGACACGGACACGTGTGATTACAGCTGCTGGGCAGAGAGGGACACGTGTGATTACAGCTGCTGGGCAGAGAGGGACACGTGTGATTACAGCTGCTGGGCAGAGAGGCACACGTGTGATTACAGCTGCTAGGCAGAGAGGCACACGTGTGATTACAGCTGCTGGGCAGAGAGGCACACGTGTGATTACAGCTGCTGGGCAGAGAGGGACACGTGTGATTACAGCTGCTGGGCAGAGAGGGACACGTGTGATTACAGCTGCTGGGCAGAGAGGGACACGTGTGATTACAGCTGCTGGGCAGAGAGGGACACGTGTGATTACAGCTGCTGGGCAGAGAGGGACACGTGTGATTACAGCTGCTGGGCAGAGAGGGACACGTGTGATTACAGCTGCTGGGCAGAGAGGGACACGTGTGATTACAGCTGCTGGGCAGAGAGGGACACGTGTGATTACAGCTGCTGGGCAGAGAGGGACACGTGTGATTACAGCTGCTGGGCAGAGAGGGACACGTGTGATTACAGCTGCTGGGCAGAGAGGGACACGTGTGATTACAGCTGCTGGGCAGAGAGGGACACGTGTGATTACAGCTGCTGGGCAGAGAGGAACACGTGTGATTACAGCTGCTGGGCAGAGAGGGACACGTGTGATTACAGCTGCCGGGCAGAGAGGGACACGTGTGATTACAGCTGCCGGGCAGAGAGGGACACGTGTGATTACAGCTGCCGGGCAGAGAGGGACACGTGTGATTACAGCTGCCGGGCAGAGAGGGACACGTGTGATTACAGCTGCCGGGCAGAGAGGGACACGTGTGATTACAGCTGCCGGGCAGAGAGGGACACGTGTGATTACAGCTGCTGGGCAGAGAGGGACACGTGTGATTACAGCTGCCGGGCAGAGAGGAACACGTGTGATTACAGCTGCCGGGCAGAGAAGGACACGTGTGATTACAGCTGCCGGGCAGAGAAGGACACGTGTGATTACAGCTGCTGGGCAGAGAGGGACACGTGTGATTACAGCTGCTGGGTAGAGAGGGACACGTGTGATTACAGTGATTACAGCTGCTGGGCAGAGAGGGACACGGACACGTGTGATTACAGCTGCTGGGCAGAGAGGGACACGTGTGATTACAGCTGCTGGGCAGAGAGGGACACGGACACGTGTGATTACAGCTGCTGGGCAGAGAGGGACACGTGTGATTACAGCTGCTGGGCAGAGAGGAACACGTGTGATTACAGCTGCTGGGCAGAGAGGGACACGTGTGATTACAGCTGCTGTGCAGAGAGGGACACGTGTGATTACAGCTGCTGGGCAGAGAGGAACACGTGTGATTACAGCTGCTGGGCAGAGAGGAACACGTGTGATTACAGCTGCTGGGCAGAGAGGGACACGTGTGATTACAGCTGCTGTGCAGAGAGGGACACGTGTGATTACAGCTGCCGGGCAGAGAGGTACACGTGTGATTACAGCTGCCGGGCAGAGAGGGACACGTGTGATTACAGCTGCCGGGCAGAGAAGGACACGTGTGATTACAGCTGCTGGGTAGAGAGGGACACGTGTGATTACAGTGATTACAGCTGCTGGGCAGAGAGGGACACGGACACGTGTGATTACAGCTGCTGGGCAGAGAGGGACACGTGTGATTACAGCTGCTGGGCAGAGAGGGACACGGACACGTGTGATTACAGCTGCTGGGCAGAGAGGGACACGTGTGATTACAGCTGCTGGGCAGAGCGGGACACGTGTGATTACAGCTGCTGTGCAGAGAGGGACACGGACACGTGTGATTACAGCTGCTGGGCAGAGAGGGACACGTGTGATTACAGCTGCTGGGCAGAGAGGAACACGTGTGATTACAGCTGCTGGGCAGAGAGGGACACGTGTGATTACAGCTGCTGGGCAGAGGGGGACACGTGTGATTACAGCTGCTGGGCAGAGAGGGACACGTGTGATTACAGCTGCTGGGCAGAGAGGGACACGGACACGTGTGATTACAGCTGCTGGGCAGAGAGGGACACGTGTGATTACAGCTGCTGGGCAGAGAGGGACACATGTGATTACAGCTGCTGGGCAGAGAGGGACACGTGTGATCCTAGCTGCTGGGCAGAGAGGGACACGTGTGATTACAGCTGCTGGGCAGAGAGGGACACGTGTGATTACAGCTGCTGGGCAGAGAGGGACACGTGTGATTACAGCTGCTGGGCAGAGGGGGACACGTGTGATTACAGCTGCTGGGCAGAGGGGGACACGTGTGATTACAGCTGCTGGGCAGAGAGGGACACGTGTGATTACAGCTGCTGGGCAGAGGGGGACACGTGTGATTACAGCTGCTGGGCAGAGAGGGACACGTGTGATTACAGCTGCTGGGCAGAGAGGGACACGGACACGTGTGATTACAGCTGCTGGGCAGAGAGGGACACGTGTGATTACAGCTGCTGGGCAGAGAGGGACACATGTGATTACAGCTGCTGGGCAGAGAGGGACACGTGTGATTACAGCTGCTGGGCAGAGAGGGACACGTGTGATTACAGCTGCTGGGCAGAGAGGGACACGTGTGATTACAGCTGCTGGGCAGAGAGGGACACGTGTGATTACAGCTGCTGGGCAGAGGGGGACACGTGTGATTACAGCTGCTGGGCAGAGGGGGACACGTGTGATTACAGCTGCTGGGCAGAGAGGGACACGTGTGATTACAGCTGCTGGGCAGAGGGGGACACGTGTGATTACAGCTGCTGGGCAGAGGGGGACACGTGTGATTACAGCTGCCGGGCAGAGGGGGACACGTGTGATTACAGCTGCTGGGCAGAGAGGGGCACGTGTGATTACAGCTGCTGGGCAGAGAGGGACACGTGTGATTATAGCTGCTGGGCAGAGAGGGACACGTGTGATTACAGCTGCTGGGCAGAGAGGGACACGTGTGATTACAGCTGCTGGGCAGAAAGGGGCACGTGTGATTACAGCTGCTGGGCAGAGAGGGACACGTGTGATTACAGCTGCTGGGCAGAGAGGAACACGTGTGATTACAGCTGCAGGGCAGAGAGGGACACGTGTGATTACAGCTGCTGGGCAGAGAGGAACACGTGTGATTACAGCTGCTGGGCAGAGAGGAACACGTGTGATTACAGCTGCTGGGCAGAGAGGGACACGTGTGATTACAGCTGCTGTGCAGAGAGGGACACGTGTGATTACAGCTGCTGGGCAGAGAGGGACACGTGTGATTACAGCTGCTGGGCAGAGAGGGACACGTGTGATTACAGCTGCAGGGCAGAGAGGGACACGTGTGATTACAGCTGCCGGGCAGAGAGGGACACGTGTGATTACAGCTGCCGGGCAGAGAGGGACACGTGTGATTACAGCTGCCGGGCAGAGAGGGACACGTGTGATTACAGCTGCCGGGCAGAGAGGGACACGTGTGATTACAGCTGCCGGGCAGAGAGGGACACGTGTGATTACATCTGCCGGGCAGAGAGGGACAATTTGAAAGAGGAGTAACGCCTTACCAGCAAATGAGATAATAATACAGAGACTGTTATTGCCGTAATTGTTGTGGTTTTGTTTTTTAAAAATTCTGTATCTAGTCAGATTTTAGTCAGATGATATTGTCCTTGCAGGCCATGAGTATAATTGCTTTATTCACAACACCGTACATAAAAGACTTATCTCAATTATCTCACAAAAATAACAATACATCCAGTTTTCTATGCACTTTTTGTAGGTGGCATACTTCAGTCTCCTCACTTATCCATAACTTTAAATTGTGTTACTTTTCAGGCATTCATTGGAGTACACCAGGAACCATTGGAGGATAGTGTAGGGACCAGGCTTTAGGGCAATTTAAGTCATCCTATAAGTTAACCGACACTCCTCCTGCTCTATACCCCTGCTCTATATCCTGTTAGTCCTTCAGTTTAGATTAATTGCCCAGCGTGGCAGGGCCTATTTTTTTATTACTGGGGAGGTCTCCAAAGTCTGCGACTGAAGTGTCACAGCGTACAGCACGGATGACTGTGCGCTGCCTGGAACTGGGGATCAGAGGTACCAAGATGGTGCTTTCACTAATCCCCCCCACCCACACTCACAATGCTAGATGCCTCTGCAGGACCCGGCCATAGTCCCAGGCAGTGATTGCAGGAATGGCAGTCACTGCTTCACAGTACTCTGTAGGACGGCAAGAATGTGAGTGTTAATCTTTCCCACCACAGTGCTGGAAGATAGGTTTAGCAAGTCGCTGAGGGCCACAGGAATGGCTACCGCTTAGTGTTGGGGCAGGCTTCATGTTTCCTTAAGGGACCTGGGTCAGATGGGGGTTACTGGGTATGCGTAAGCCCCCACTAGGCACTGGACTGGTGGAGGGTGCGTCCTTTTGAACAGCTACCAATGCATTCTTCTTTCCCTTCCCTGCACTTTCTCCCCGGTGGCCTGTCCCTCCACGTGTGCAGTCACCGGAACAGCAGCCATCTTGAATCACCAGCACTACTTTTCTCTGTCCCTCCATCTTGAGGTAATAGGTTCTTTGGGTTTTACTAAGTGGTTAGTCCCAAAGATTTATTGGGCTTTAGTCCTGCTTTGCAGGCTCATTTTTCTGTGATTGTGTGCTGTTTTGTATCTATCTGTGCTCATCATGTCCGATAGGGGGAGATCATTGAGGGCTATGGCTGAGGTAACTTCTATGACAAAGTTTTCCTGTCCCAGCTGAAACTCTAAAGGCCTGGGCTAGGTCACTAACCAATTCTATGACTTAGATTGCTCAGCTAGTCAGTTCTTTTCGCCTCTTCAGGGAGTCTAGCTTGTTCGGTGCCTGTATTGTTGGTCCAAGGGCCTGTGGAACCTGTGGTGGCAGCCTGGTTTTGGTGTCCTCCTTTTTGGAGAGGTGGGCGCACCTGATGCATGATTGTCCAAGACAACCACCATCCCAAGTCCTAATGCAGCTTTGCCTAATGATGGTGTGAACCATAAGGTTGAGGGCAACCTTAAGTCTTTTTTTGGGACGGCAAGAGCCTCCTCAAGCCCCACTTTGGCCTCTGCTTGGGTGACCAGGGTTGTGGAATGCTGGTCTGAGCAGCTTACTGAGGGCTTCTTAGCTGGCAATCCGTGATCTAAATTGCTCCTGTTGGTGGAGCAGATTCCGAGAGCTACGGAGTATCTGGGAGAGGTGGTCCTGGACAATGGATTGATTGAGGCATGGATATCTGCCTCTGTCATTTTGGGTTGTTGGGCTTTCCGACTTAAGTCCTGGGAGGCTGATGTGGAGTTTAAGAAGACTTGAGTCACTTCCTTTTTCTGTGGGTGTCCTGTTTAGGCTGTAGCGAGGCAATATTATTAGTTAGGTGACAGGATGAAAAAGTGCTTTCCTTCCTGTTAATGTACCAAAAGCTAAGGTGACCCTTTTGTTTCTCTCGTCTGCAAACCTGATCTGCTAGGCTCCAAGTCTGCTGATAAGAAATCAGCTTGAGGCGTTCTCCCCACCCACGATCGCTGACGTTTGAGCCTGTATATTCCTCTTTAGGGTTAAACATAAATTGAAGGCCTATCAGGAGAGTGTTATGGGTGGTAGAGCTACGGTGAACTTCTAGGATGGTGTAAAGTGGCCGTATGACTGGTCCGTACACTATACCCCAATGTTTCCCAGTGTCTCCCAGTGGACTAAGATAAAAGGATTTATCGAATGTATAAAAACCCTATTATTTTTTGTTTTCATTCCCTGATTATTCTTTCAGAAATAAGGCGTCGCAGTGCTCCGCAGCGCCGTACAGTAGGGAAAACAGGACATACATAAAACAGGGGCATACAAGGTAGACAAAATATATGCAGACATGAAAATGAAGGGTATGGGGGACCCTGCTCATTAGAGAGCTTACATTCCAAGTGGAAGAGGGCACAGCTGAAACAAGAGGAGCGAGTGTGGCTCAAAGTGGGGATTGGGACATTTGTGAGGGTGCATTAGTGTGAATAGTGTTATCAAGAATAAGGTCACCTCTAAAAAAGGGGTATTCAAAGAGCATCTAAAGATTTGTGGGAAAGTCTGATTGGGCGTGGTAGGGAATTCCAAAAGTGGGGAGCAGCACGGGAGAAGTCTTGTAGGCGGGAGTGAGAGGTGGTTATCAGAGATGAGACAAGGTGCAGGTCAGAGGTAGATCTAAGAGGGCAGGAGGGAGAGTAATTTGATATGAGATTTGACTTGTATGCAGGGGTGGTGTTACTGAGGACTTTGAAGTACAAGAATCCAATTCAAATTACTCACCCTTACCTACAAAGCTTTTTTTGTTAAATACTGTCCACATTGCTGCAATGATATCTTGGTCCCCTACAATCCATTCAAATAGCTGCTGCAGGAATAACCTCTCTACTCTCCATCATTAATTACTATTCTCCTACTGAAATCATCTTGTCTTTAATTTTAATTATCTTTTCACTACAATAGTATGTAGTGCTGTCCAACCCATTTCCACTTGTTATATCAATTATCACAATCTCTGTACATACCGACCCTCTGCTCACGCTGACATTTTTGTTTTGTTTTTTACCTTCGCTCTCAGGACTACGACCCTTCTTGAATGCTGACCCTGGAACTCTTTAACAGAATGTCTGTCCAGTATCGTCTCTAACTGCAGGACCCTGCTGAGAGCTCACCTGCTTAACAAAGAGTTCAAATAGTGCTTGTGACTTGCTTCTCCCAGAGCTGCACTCCACAAGGTAAAAGGACACTATTAATTGTTTTATTTCTACTCTCGAACTTGATTTATGAAGGGGGGGCACAGAGAGTGATTTATGAAGGGGGGGCACAGAGAGTGATTTATGAAGAGGGGGACACAGTGATTTATAAAGAGGGGGACACAGAGTGATTTATGAAGGGGGGGACAGAGTAAAGGTGCACATGTGACATGGTGAAGGGCCGCAGTGGTATGATGAAGGGGCCTAAATACCTCTTACATTATATGTGGGAGATGTTAAAGAAGAATCTCCTCTCTAATAAAGGTGAAAGTTTACTGTAGAAAAACATAAAATTGCCAACATGCCATTCTACCCAAAATATTAACAAGCATACCAGCATCAGCTAGCTCCCTTCTCTCAGCTAGATTCCACTACCTGCAATCTACACTGTCATCATCGTCACCCTCATCAGTGTGTACATCATCCTCACACAATACTAATTCATCTCCGCTGGAATCTACCATTACAGAAGTCTCTGTACTTTGATGTAATTGCCGGTAATGTCCTTCCCTGTGGAATTTATAGTTCATTTTACAAAAGAGCTGTCACGATTTTTGGGCAATTCTCTTAGACTAGACCAAATGTCAAAATGTTGTGCTGACTCATCTGCATCACCACTGGGTGTCTTTGAAAAGCTAAGTTTTTCCTAGCAGCAGTTGCCAAAGAACCTCAGGGAGAATGAGTCATCGTGTCATGTACCACTTGAGCTGTGAGCTTGCTGACCAGGAGCTCATTGCATCTCTTGAGATCTGCAAAACGTCATTTCTGTGATTTTGTCTTTTTGCAAAACTCTGGCGAATTGTGAATATATAGTCCGCCCTCAGTCTCTCAAGTGCCATTTTAGAACATGCAGCGTGTGGGGGAGGAGGTTAGCTGTGGTGCTCTGCTCATAAAATAGCATTAGGGGTGAACTAGGGACATAGGAAAGCAGTAGAATCCTGTCATTATTGTAAAGCAGTTCTGTAGAGAATAGTCAGCTACAATAGTTTGCAGATCAAAGGCTTTTAATTTCAATCTTAATACACTTTACTGAGACTAGTGGCTACAGGTTGTTAATGCATTGCATATATCATCATCATCATCATCATGTATTCATATAGCGTCAATATAATCTGTAGTGTTTTACAATTGGAGATTACCTACTCTCCCGGAATTCCTGGGAGGCTCCCAAATTTTGGGAAGTCTCCCGAAAGAGTAAGCAAACCTCCCGGATTTGCTGAAATTCACGGGACTGAATGGCGGGGCGGGGCTTAATCACATCATTAAGCCACGCACCCACTATTCAATGCCGTGAATTTCGGCATTATGTAGTGGTGCGGGGCTATGTTTCCGCGACGACATCACCGCGCCCCCTCCTACCCCCGTCATATGACTTATCCCCGTGTTGGCATGTGTGGCATACATCTAATAGTAATAGACCGTATATACAGACTGAGTTAGATGGATATCATTCTGAACTAACTAGTATATTCCTTGAGAAAAACAGTGTGTTTTGCTGTCAGATTATTAGAATCCAAATTACAAATAGATTTCTTTCTTTTAAACTTGAAAATCTTTCTAGGGGAAGTAATCTTCAGTGACAACTGAAATAATTTAGAAAAAAACTGGGTGTTTGTATGGAAAATTTAGCAGCAGTTACACACCCCCAAAAAAGTCTATATATCCTAATATTTTCTATTTTTCAATACATTTATATTCTGGAAGGGTCATTCGGTGAAATCTATACTTAAAGAAGTCTGTTAGTGAGGATCAGCACGCAGCTGGACCCCCCAAAATAACTCTATATATTCACATTTTTATATTTTCCACTACTTGCCTGTTTTGAAAGGGTCATTCAGTGAAATCTATATTGGCTGTTTGTGTGTAAGTGTCAGCAGATAACATTCCTTCCTTACCCTATCTCATTGGGCATCTACAAGTAGTTCCAATCTGCTCCAGTAGTATTACTCCTCTTGTCCACCATGGCTCACTGTACAGATTAGGAGCAGCCCAGTACCAGTACTGGCAGTAGTACTACTGTTACAACCTCTACTAGTTAAAAAAGTAGATGCGGCAAGAAAGTTGACAAAAGCGTCCTCAAAATCCAAACACTATTTGTCAAATTCAAACTCAAAGAAGCTATCAGCTCTTAATGTAAAGAGGAGGATTAAGATGGAATTTTCTGATGAATGTGGCGATTTGTCTGAAAAAAGCAAAATAGATAACATTTCATATACCACCCGCAGTGGGACAACAAGGCTCAGACTATGCTCATTTTTTGCTAGTAGGGGTCCTGCTACTGCTGGTAATGGTATATGCACTAGAATGGCCATTCCAAACCAGAGTGCCCAACGCGGTCGTGTATCTTTCTTAACCTCACATGCACCACCTTGTCGCTCAGAGTGTGCGTCTGTTACTGACACCTCCAAAACAGACAAATCAGTGCCTGGCGATAACACTGAGGTTGAAGAACAACTTGGGCACTCACAGAATCCTGAGGAGAGTCTAATGAGGGCATCCATGAGTGTGAGTCTGAGGTTTCAGATTTAGACACATTGTAAATGTGAGGATGGGTAGTAGTAGTAGTAGTGTTAGTGTTAGAAATTGAGGAGACTACTATGGAAGTTACAAATGTGCAAGAGAATGAGGGGGATATTTGTGGATCTAAAAATGAATGTGTTGTACATGGACGAGATAATGAGGAGGATTATGATTGTGTTGAGGTAAGGCAGCCACCAGTGTGACCACCAGCAGTTACCAGCCGAATGGATAGACACTAGCAATCCTCACCGGTATCAACACCTTCATCATCATCCTCCCCATTATTAGTACGTACTAGTCCAGCATCCAACTATAAAATTCCAAATAACTCTCCTAATGCAATCCATGATTCCCAAGAAACATCCTTGCATGCTACAGCTGCTGCTGCGGAGCAGAAATCTATACAGAAGAGGAGCAAGGCAACTAAGTATTTTACACAATCGTCTGTGAAGCAAGTATTTGCAAGTGGAAACAAGTATAACAGTTAGCGTCATCCTGTTGCCCAGCAGATCACTAAAGCTATGTTAGCATTGGATGCGCGCCCAATTTCCGCCATCAATGTAAAACGTTTTAGACGATTAGTTGAGGTCATGTGTTCACGCTATAAAATTCCATCTCGATTCCATTTCTTCGGAACATCAATTTTTCACCTGTACTGTGAAGCAAAAAAGTCGTTCAGTCCCTAGAAAATACCATTGCTTCAGCGACTAGAGAAGGGGTCGGCAATCCCCGGCACTGGCACGCGGACCACTTCTGTCTGGCACGCCGGCCCTGCAGCTGTCTCACTAAAGCAGCAAATGATGGACGAAACGGAGCTTCTGCACATGTGGAGAGTTTTTTATATGTTTCTATATATACTCCCCTCTCTTAACCTGTAATATATATGTGAATTTGTATATATTGCCTGTATTTATACCCAGATGCTAAGCGAAGTGGAGCGTCAAGTGTGTCTGTTTGTTGTTATATATATATATATATATAGAGCATACCTGGGGAGTCTCCGGTCACTGTCCAATTACTATGGGACTTATAAGTTATAGTTGGCTGTCTCAGATAAGCCTTTATTTACAGTTTATGTGATACGTATTCCCTTATCTGCATCCTCTCAGCACACGTTTATTTAACTGTACTTTCCTATCTGAGAAACATCCATTCTTTTTATTTTAATATAAATACATGTTTATACATATCTCACAAGAATCTTTCTTTTGGACCCCCAATTCACCGGTCATTTTATAGTTTATTACAGCTAACATCCTTTATATTAGGTTGAGTGTTAATGTTTTTGAGTGTTAGTACATGTATTTTATTATAACTTGAACCCAGAAGTATGCGTAGAGGCATGGGTAATTCTCTGATTCATTAAAAAAAAGTGCAATTTAAAAAATTAAATCTTAAGTGTCCCTCAATAGCCTATTGACATGTTGGGAGGTTTGGTTTATACGTCAAATTAAAAAACAAAGACCCATACATTAGGAACCATGGGCATTCACAAGAAAACCTCGCACGACCACTATTAGAACTTTTTTGTCCTAATATTTGTTTTTAAACTAATGACATGCAATGCCCAAAACATTGAAACATGTAAATATTGTTGGGGCCACTTTAATTAGCAAATAATGGCTGCGAGGTCATATTAGGTCATAATGTGTATAACATCATTATGATGTCATTCTGCAAAATACTATATATTAGGCCCTCCAGGCTGTTACAAGTCTAAAACATCAAGGACCAACTACCTGTTTACACAATGGTAAGTAAAGCTATGCAGAAATTACTAGCAATATAATTATTAATTATTAGAATAAACCTCTATCAACTGTATGTAGGATTGAAGCTGACATCTTTGATAGTGTAACTTTTGTGCCACACATTGCAATACCAATATGTATTCATATGTATAATTTTACTATTTTTAGGACTTTGATGATCTCGATGTAATTAATTTCGATGAATATGATTGGACCAAGAAGAATGGTAAGCATAGTGGTTAAAGTTCTGTAATTGTATTAAACCCTGAATTCTTCCCCTCTGGCATTTAAAAACTATATCAATGAACAGGGACACACTTGAGCAGGAAAAATAATAATAATAAAAAAAAACATTCAGAAAAGGAATTTGTTATATCTCCCCATCTAGGAAGCAGACACAGCCCTGGGGGGCTCACTTCTACTGTAGCCCCCAGATAGACACATCTATAATATAAATGTCTAGTGGCGTGTGTTAGTCTGTCTGTGTGTGGAAAAAATAAAACCAAGCTGCAGCGCCACCTGCTGGGCGGAGTTATACACTGACCTACTAAATTCTTAGTGTGTGTGGAAAAAAAAATTCAGAAAGGGCTGAAATTTGGTATACTAAGATGTTTTTAATTTGTTAATTTAATTTGTTAATTGTTAAAAGTGTTTATAAAGATAAAAAAAAATATATATATATTTCTTGAAGGAGAAGTGACAGTTGGGAGTGGTTGGTGGTTGCCGGGGGTGACAGTGGGGAGTGGTTGGTGGTTGAGGCTATGGCCCAAATGCATGACAAGAACCTTTTTAACACCTTAAGTAGCTTGATTTGACTAGAATGCCTGAGTATCATGCACGGGTTAACTTGTTTCTATATATTAGGCTAGTTGTGGGAGGATGTTTATATTGGAAGATCAGTCAAGTGTTTTGGACGCCATGGGGTAAATGTATCAAGCTGTGCCCATGTGCATGCTGCCACTTGTAGTTCCACAAGTATGTACTTTAAATGGTGTATTCCATCTGAAAATATTAAGTGTTGCCACATCAGAAAAAAGTTTCTGTTTCTGTTGAATCTCGGGCGAGTTTCTGTTCTAAACAGGCAATTGGAGATCTCAAGACACCAGTATGACTCTTATTTTGCATTTTATCTATAGAAAAACCTTCTGGGACCATAATGAGCTTCTGGAAAAATCTTTTCATGAAGAACGAGTATAAAGAAACACTTTATCAACGGCTAAAGGAGCCTCCAAAGTAAGTTAAAAATCTAGTACAAATGTACACACTTCCAACCCCTTTCCCAGTGTCTTCCCCTCACAGTATATATATGTATGCCCTGCTAAAATGTCTGTAATGTGCACATGGCTCCCTAGACCTTTGTCATTTACCAGGTTTCTCCTTATTTTGCAGGAAGAACTCCAAGAAAAAGAGGAACAAGAGTCATGCTAAGTAACACCTAAGCATCAGAGAGCCGCCCGCCTTTGAAATCAGTGAAGTAATGCTGCGGAGAGAGTACCCACCTTGTTCAGGTGTAAGTACGGGCTAATCCCCATACTTGCACCTGAAGAAGGCAGGTACTCTCTCCGCAGCAACACCACCCTTCACTCCATCAAAATTCACTCCACCAGGATGGGACGCCTACCGATACCAAAGGCGGCACGTACCAACAGCGTCACATACCAACAGCGGCACGTACCAACAGCGGCACGTACCAACAGCAGCACGTATCATCATCAACCGTTAGACTCTGGATCCTACCCTACCTAACCGTGATATAACCACTGAGCCCCTGTGTCCTCCCCACCATCAATAAAAAGCAATTACAATATGTGGGACTGGTTCTTTAGATAGATGAGTGTAGTAGTGTAGTATACAACACATATTGTCCATGCTGATAGTGTGTCCGGGATGCAGTGTTATGGTGCTGTGTGTGTCTTTATATGACTCAGGTCTTGCAGGTGAGTGAGAGCTAGGTGGGAATGACTGAATATGCAGCAGCTGTGAGTGGGCTTGTGGATGTGGAGGGATAAGAATGTGTGGGAAGTAATATACTGAGGGAACGGTCTTTAAAGTGTTTGTGCGTTGGGGGGGGTAATAGTATTAATGAGGGGAAACACAAATAAAGGGGTGGCGCTGATGTGCCATTGAGAAACATTATTGGGGAAGTAACTGTAACAGGGGTGAATTGGGAACTGAAAGAGGCCCTGGAAAAAATTCTTGAATTGGCCTCATGTGGTCGGGACCAAATCAGCTGTAGGTGGGGCCAAAACAAAAGTAGGCGGGATTTAGAACTAGAATTTGGTTGTAGTAGCATTTAGGAAACCCCATATGTGATGACTTAAGACCCAGTGGGTCATTTCTAAAGCAATGCAGGAAAATGCTGCCAGTCCTGTGTTATAAAATGACATGAATCCTTTTACATGATCTACGACTGGTTTATACCTCTGTGCTCCAACTTGTTTAGTTGCTACTAACACATACTTCCAATATCCCCTTCATAGAAACATATGTGACTGCGTTTAATAAGTTTAACTATTACGTAACATGTTGGCACAATCGTATCTGATCAGTCTGGCAGAGCAGCATATGAGACCTCACCGCTCTGTAGCATCTTCCCCTGACGTCATGAGATGCAAAGTACCAGACAAACCTCTCTCTTTAATATATAAAATGTGCACTGTGTGTGCTTCAAAAAATGCATTAGACATAATCCTTATAATAAATGACTATTATCCACTGTGATCACCACAAAGGTGAAATGCTTCAAGCATCTGCAAGAAAACACTATTTTTGTAACAATTGTGTATGAGCCCTAAATGTGCTCAGTGATTGGGGGGGTTTGAATTAATACCAGTGCAGGGAGGGTTGGCAGACAATGGGATAAGTGAAGAGAGCTAATCCAAGGGTTTGCTGGTGATATAGTAATTAGAAAGGATGAAGGATTAATGATATTGTCAGTGCAATGTGGGCTGGTCATATGTTCTACAAAGTGATCTGAGAATGGGACCAGTGCAAGGTAGGAGGAGGCAATGGAATCAATGCAGAAACCACGAGGGTATCACCAGAGCTGGAATAAGGCTCTGGGGGGCCCAGGGTACTTAACCAGGGGGTTATCATTTTAGATACATTATAGACAAATACACAGCAATAATGTTAACACTACTGTTAGGTACACGCAGCTCTGCCTTCACCAGCAGTACGGTCTGAAGTGGGACAGACCTCCCAACTGTCCTTGTAGTCGGACCAAATCCTGACTAAGTGCAGGCCCGGCGCTCCCATTAGGCAAGGTTAGGCACTTGCCTAGGGCGCCGGGCTCTGGAGGGCGCCACAGTATTCTAAAATACTTTAAAACTGTGCGGCGACCGCTGACCATACCTGTCACGGCCGCCGCACAGCATTCAGATGGACGGGGGAGGGGGGGAGAGGCTATTTTGTCACCACCGCCGCCTCTCTGCTCCGTCTCCTCCCCTCCACTTACTAGTGTCAGTGAGTGGAGGGGAGGAGACGGAGCAGAGAGGCGGCGGTGGTGAGACAAGGTAAGTAGAGGAGGGAGGAGTGCGGCGATTTTTGCGGGGGGGGGGGGGGGCGCCGCTTTTTTAAAAATGCCTAGGGCGCCGTGGACCCTAGCACCGGCCCTGACTAAGTGAGACAGTCACCCAAATTCAGGTCTTCCCCAACAGATTCAGTACAGTTGTCAGACTGTCCTGGTCTCTCCTACCTGTTCTTGTCACTTTCACCACTTGTGGCTGCTGTGTCTTTAGCTCAGTTATTATTAATATTATTATTATTATTATTATCATTTATTTGTTAGGCGCCACAAGATTTCCGCAGCACCGCACATAGTACAAACAGTAGACTATACAGGGTGAAACAGTACAGAACAATAAATAAAAAGTACCAATACTTCAGAAACTCCAGGCAGGCAGATGCAATAGACACGGAGCAGAAGAACCGGTATGGAGACAGGAGGGGAGGAGGCCCTGCTCATGCGACCTTACATCCTAAGGGAGGGTAAACAGACCAGGCACAAGAGGAGCCAGTTGAGGCAATGAGATAGAGGGGAGAATGAGCGGAGGAGATGGGGGTTAATGGGTGGTTGGTAGGCTTTGAGGAAGAGGTGAGTTTTGAGTGCACGTTTGATGGAGCACAGAGTAGGAGAGAGACGGATGGAGCGAGGGAGGTCACTCCAGTGAAGGGGGGCTGCACGGGAAAAGTCCTGGATTCTGGAATGGGAAGAGGTGATCAGAGTGGAGGAGAGGTGGCGGTTATTGGCCGAGCGTAGGGAGCGGGCGGGAGTGTGAATAGAGAGGAGGTTAGAGATATAAGGGGCAGTAGTTGCTGCTTATCTGGATCCTGGAATGTTGGAAAATTTAGAAAACTCCAACCAGCCCCGGCGTTAAATCAATAGCACCCACATTTAATAATTAGGCCTCCCTCCAGTCCCAACATTAAAATAATAGTATTCTTATTTAACAAATAAACCTATTTCCCTTCTTAGAAACAGCCCCAGCAATAAATTAATAGCATTTACGTTTAATGTAACCATTTCCCACAACCATCCCTAGCATAAAATAATCAGTATTCACATTTAATAAAAAGCCCCCCTTTGCAAACCCAACCCCACATTCAATTAATAGCCCCAATTCGCCCCAGCATAAAATTAAAGTTCCCATCACTCCATCTTAATTTATTATGTCCCAGTATTAAATAGCTCCACCAATTAATTAAATAATTAGCCCCCACTTAAACCCCACTATTCAATTTAAAGCCTACCTCCCACCCATGTACTATTAAGACAGCCCCCCTCCCTTCCCTCATATCACACAATATATGAAGACATCCCACCTTCCTTCACACATTATAGCAGTCCCCCTCCCCTCCCTCACACATTATAGCAGTCCCCCTCCCCTCCCTCACACATTATAGCAGTCCCCCTCCCCTCCCTCACACATTATAGCAGTCCCCATCCCCTCCCTCACACATTACAGCAGCCCCCTCCTCCCCTCCTTCACACATTATAGCAGCCCCCTCACTCCCCTACTTCACACATTATAGCAGTCCCCCTCCCCTCCTCTACACATTATAGCAGCCCCCTCACTCCCTTACTTCACACATTATAGCAGTCCCCCCTCCCCTCCTTCATACATTATAGCAGCCCCCTCACTCCCCTACTACATACATTATAGCAGCCCCCCTCCCCTCCTCCACATATTATAGCAGCCCCCTCCCCTCCTTCACACATTATAGCAGTCCCCCCTCCCCTACTTCATACATTATAGCAGTCCCCCCTCCCCTCCTTCACACATTATAGCAGCCCCCTCACTCCCCTACTTCACACATTATAGCAGTCCCCCCTCCCCTCCTTCACACATTATAGCAGCCCCCTCACTCCCCTACTTCATACATTATAGCAGTCCCCCCTCCCCTCCTTCACACATTATAGCAGCCTCCCTCCCCTCCTTCACACAATATAGCAGCCCCCTCACTCCCCTCTCCCAACCATTATAGCAGCCTCCCTCCCCTCCTTTTGCAAGTACCTGTTTAAGTATGTTGAACTAGTGGTGTATAATTTTTGTAAGTCACAGAAAGAAAAACCCCAATTGCAGTGGTAGTGAGTGCTACAGGCCAACTATCTTACTGAAGATGCACAGTCCAGGGGCGGATCTAGACAATAATTTTACCCCGGGCGATTTTAGGGGGGTGATTTAGGCCCCGCCCCCTTTCTGATGTCTAAGGCTGCCGGCGGCTGCACAGTATGTGCAGGTCCGTTCAGCAGTGGCAGTGTGCTGCCCCGCTGCTCTGATTGTGTTTAAAACACAATCAGAGCAGCCGGGCAGCACACTGTCACTGCTGAACGGACCTGCAAGCCCCTGCTAGGGGGGGCGATCGCCCCTCCCCTGGATACGCCACTGGCACAGTCCCAATGTAGTCAGTAACAATGTTGTTTAGTGCTGAGGGTTGTAGAAGAGGGGCATTTGTTCGCTGGCAGAACTTGTATCAACTGATAGTATTATTATTAGTATTATTAGTATTATTTCTGTGATTTTGTCTTTTGCAAAACTCTGGCGAATTGTGAATATATAGTCCGCCCTCAGTCTCTCAAGTGCCATTTTAGAACAGGCAGCGTGTGGGGAGGAGGTTAGCTGTGGTGCTCTGCTCATAAAATAGCATGAGGGATGAACCAGGGACATAGGAAAGCAGTAGAATCCTGTCATTATTGTAAAGCAGTTCTGTAGAGAATAGTCAGCTACAATAGTTTGCAGATCAAAGGCTTTTAATTTCAATCTTAATACACTTTACTGAGACTAGTGGCTACTGGTTGTTAATGCATTGTATATATCATCATCATCATCATGTATTCATATAGCGCCAATATAATCTGTAGTGTTTTACAATTGGGGATTACCTACTCTCCCGGAATTCCTGGGAGGCTCCCGAATTTTGGGAAGTCTCCCGAAAGAGTAAGCAAACCTCCCGGATTTGCCGAAATTCACGGGACTGAATGGCGGGGCGGGGCTTAATCATCATTAAGCCACGCACCCACTATTCAATGCCGTGAATTTCGGCATTATGTAGTGGTGGCGGGGCTATGTTTCCGCGACGACATCGCCACGCCCCCTCCTACCCCCATCATATGACTTAACCCCATGTTGGCATGTGTGGCATACATCTAATAGTAATAGACCGTATATACAGACTGAGTTAGATGGATATCATTCTGAACTAACTAGTATATTCCTTGAGAAAAACAGTGTGTTTTGCTGTCAGATTATTAGAATCCAAATTACAAATAGATTTCTTTCTTTTAAACTTGAAAATCTTTCTAGTGGAAGTAATCTTCAGTGACAACTGAAATAATTTAGAAAAACACTGGGTGTTTGTATGGAAAATTTAGCAGCAGTTACACACCCCCAAAAAAGTCTATATATCCTAATATTTTCTATTTTTCAATACATTTATATTCTGGAAGGGTCATTCGGTGAAATCTATACTTAAAGAAGTCTGTTAGTGAGGATCAGCACGCAGCTGGACCCCCCAAAATAACTCTATATATTCACATTTTTATATTTTCCACTACTTGCCTGTTTTGAAAGGGTCATTCAGTGAAATCTATATTGGCTGTTTGTGTGTAAGTGTCAGCAGATAACATTCCTTCCTTACCCTATCTCATTGGGCATCTACAAGTAGCTCCAATCTGCTCCAGTAGTATTACTCCTCTTGTCCACCATGGCTCACTGTACAGATTAGGAGCAGCCCAGTACCAGTACTGGCAGTAGTACTACTGTTACAACCTCTACTAGTTAAAAAAGTTAATGTGGAAAGAAAGTTGACAAAAGCGTCCTCAAAATCCAAACACTATTTGTCAAATTCAAACTCAAAGAAGCTATCAGCTCTTAATGTAAAGAGGAGGATTAAGATGGAATTTTCTGATGAATGTGGCGATTTGTCCGAAAAAAGCAAAATAGATAACATTTCATATACCACCCGCAGTGGCAAAACAAGGCTCAGACTATGTTCATGTTTTGCTAGTAGGGGTCCTGCTACTGCTGGTAATGGTATATGCACTAGAATGGCCATTCCAAAACAGAGTGCCCAACGCGGTCGTGTATCTTTCTTAACCTCACATGCACCACCTTGTCGCTCAGAGTGTGCGTCTGTTACTGACACCTCCAAAACAGACAAATCAGTGCCTGGCGATAACGCTGAGGTTGAAGAACAACTTGGGCACTCACAGAATCCTGAGGAGAGTCTAAGGAGGGTATCCATGAGTGTGAGTCTGAGGTTTCAGATTTAGACACATTGTAAATGTGAGGATGGGTAGTAGTAGTAGTGTTAGTGTTAGAAATTGAGGAGACAACTATGGAAGTTACAAATGTGCAAGAGAATGAGGGGGATATTTGTGGATCTGAAAATGAATGTGTTGTACATGGACGAGATAATGAGGAGGATTATGATTGAGTTGAGGTAAGGCAGCCACCAGTGTGACCACCAGCAGTTACCCATGATAAGCGCATTATCATGCCAGGGCATAAGATGGAAATGGCAGCAGCCCAGCATCATTTACCAGCCGAATGGATAGACACTAGCAATCCTCACCGGTATCAACACCTTCATCATCATCCTCCCCATTATTAGTACGTACTAGTCCAGCATCCAACTATAAAATTCCAAATAACTCTCCTAATGCAATCTATGATTCCCAAGAAACATCCTTGCATGCTACAGCTGGTGCTGCGGGGGAGAAATCTATACAGAAGAGGAGCAAGGCAACTAAGTATTTTACACAATCGTCTGTGAAGCAAGTATTTGCAAGTGGAAACAAGTATAACAGTTAGCGTCATCCTGTTGCCCAGCAGATCACTAAAGCTATGTTAGCATTGGATGTGCGCCCAATTTCCACCATCGATGTAAAACGTTTTAGACGATTAGTTGAGGTCATGTGTTCACGCTATAAAATTCCATCTCGATTCCATTTCTTTGGAACATCAATTTTTCACCTGTACTGTGAAGCAAAAAAGTCGTTCAGTCCCTAGAAAATACCATTGCTTCAGTGACTAGAGCAGGGGTCAGCAACCCCCGGCACTGGCACGTGGACCACTTCTGTGTGGCACTCCGGCCCTGCAGCTGTCTCACTAAAGCAGCAAATGATGGACGAAACGGAGCTTCTGCACATGTGGAGAGTTTTTTATATGTTTCTATATATACTCCCCTCTCTTAACCTGTAATATATATGTGAATTTGTATATATTGCCTGTATTTATACCCAGATGCTAAGCTAAGTGGAGCGCCAAGTGTGTCTGTTTGTAGTTATATATATATATATATATATATATATATATATAGAGCACACCTGGGCTTGACTAGATTTTAGCCAGCAGTTACAGTGGGGAGTCTCCGGTCACTGTCCAATTGCTCTGGGACTTATAAGTTATAGTTGGCTGTGCAGCCAACACTGCTGCAGTATCAAGCTCTATGAACGCTATAAAATAGGAATTTGCGCTATTCATACCACCAGTTACCATAAGCACCTGGGCCCCCATACTTCTGCATGGGAGAGCTTATTATTTATCAAGCTGTGCAGCAGTAATTTCAGTGCTGCGCTGCTTGGTTATCACTGGCGGCGCCATAACGTTTACAGTAACATGAAAATAATATTTTCTTCAACCCTGTTACACATACAGATCCTGGTGACGTGCCACCCATACACAAACTACACACAAAGCTAAAAGTTCCAACTGGTGGTGCAGGACACGCTCCTGGGCGGTACTAGGTACTAGATACGCCCACAGCTAGAGCTAGACACGCCTTTTGGACAGAGCAGGACACGCCCCCTTTGACAGTGCGCTGCGTCTAGGTGCTACTTGCACAGTCTCACTGGAAGTGTTTTTCAAAAGTAGTCAAGTATGTCTCAGATAAGCCTTTATTTACAGTTTATGTGATATGTATTCCCTTATCTGCATCCTCTCAGCACACGTTTATTTAACTGTGCTTTCCTATCTGAGAAACATCCATTCTTTTTATTTTAATATAAATACATGTTTATACATATCTCACAAGAATCTTTCTTTTGGACCCCCAATTCACCGGTCATTTTATAGTTTATTACAGCTTACAGGTTGAGTGTTAATGTTTTTAAGTGTTAGTAGCTGTATTTTATTATAACTTGAACCCAGAAGTATGCGGAGAGGCATGGGTAATTCTCTGATTCATTAAAAAAAAGTGCAATTTGAAAAATTAAATCTTAAGTGTCCCTCAATAGACTATTGACATGTTGGGAGGTTTGGTTTATACGTCAAATTAAAAAACAAAGACCCATACATTAGGAACCATGGGCATTCACAAGAAAACCTCGCACGACCACTATTAGAACTTTTTTGTCCTAATATTTGTTTCTAAGCCAATGACATGCAATGCCCAAAACATTGAAACATGTAAATATTGTTGGGGCCACTTTAATTAGCAAATAATGGCTGCGAGGTCATATTAGGTCATAATGTGTATAACATCATTATGATGTCATGCTGCAAAATACTATATATTAGGCCCTCCAGGCTGTTACAAGTCTAAAACATCAAGGGCCATCTACCTGTTTACACAATGGTAAGTAAAGCTATGCAGAAATTACTAGCAATATAATTATTAATTAATAGAATAAACCTCTATCAACTGTATGTAGGATTGAAGCTGACATCTTTGATAGTGTAACTTTTGTGCCACACATTGCAATGCCAAGATGTATTCATATGTATAATTTTACTATTTTTAGGACTTTGATGATCTCGATGTAATTAATTTCGATGAATATGATTGGACCAAGAAGAATGGTAAGCATAGTGGTTAAAGTTCTGTAATTGTATTAAACCCTGAATTCTTCCCCTCTGGCATTTAAAAACTATATCAATGAACAGGGACACACTTGAGCAGGAAAAATAATAATAATAAAAAAAAACATTCAGAAAAGGAATTTGTTAAATCTCCCCATCTAGGAAGCAGCCACAGCCCTGGGGGGCTCACTTCTACTGTAGCCCCCAGATAGACACATCTATAATATAAATGTCTAGTGGCGTGTGTTAGTCTGTCTGTGTGTGTGTGTGTGGAAAAAATAAAACCAAGCTGCAGCGCCACCTGCTGGGCGGAGTTATACACTGACCTACTAAATTCTTAGTGTGTGTGGAAAAAAAAATTCAGAAAGGGCTGAAATTTGGTATACTAAGATGTTTTTAATTTGTCAATTTAATTTGTTAATTGTTAAAAGTGTTTATAAAGATTTAAAAAAAATATATATATATATATTTCTTGAACTAGAAGTGACAGTTGGGAGTGGTTGGTGGTTGCCGGGGGTGACAGTGGGGAGTGGTTGGTGGTTGAGGCCTGGGCTATGGCCCAAATGCATGACAAGAACCTTTTTAACACCTTAAGTAGCTTGATTTGACTAGAATGCATGAGTATCATGCACGGGTTAACTTGTTTCTATATATTAGGCTAGTTGTGGGAGGATGTTTATATTGGAAGATCAGTCAAGTGTTTTGGACCCCAGGGGGTAAATGTATCAAGCTGTGCCCATGTGCATGCTGCCACTTGTAGTCCCACAAGTATGTACTTTAAATGGTGTATTCCATCTGAAAATATTAAGTGTTGCCACATCAGAAAACGTTTCTGTTTCTGTTGAATCTCGGGCGAGTTTCTGTTCTAAACAGGCAATTGGAGATCTCAAGACACCAGTATGACTCTTATTTTGCATTTTATCTATAGAAAAACCTTCTGGGACCATAATGAGCTTCTGGAAAAAACTTTTCATGAAGAACGAGTATAAAGAAACACTTTATCAACGGCTAAAGGAGCCTCCAAAGTAAGTTAAAAATCTAGTACAAATGTACACACTTCCAACCCCTTTCCCACTGTCGTCCCCTCACAGTATATATATGTATGCCCTGCTAAAATGTCTGTAATGTGCACATGGCTCCCTAGACCTTTGTCATTTACCAGGTTTCTCTTCATTTTGCAGGAAGAACTCCAAGAAAAAGAGGAACAAGAGTCATGCTAAGTAACACCTAAGCATCAGAGAGCCGCCCGCCTTTGTAATCAGTGAAGTAATGCTGCGGAGAAAGTACCCACCTTGTTCAGGTGTAAGTACGGGCTAATCCCCATACTTGCACCTGAAGAAGGCAGGTACTCTCTCCGCAGCAACACCGCCCTTCACTCCACCAAAATTCACTCCACCAAGATGGGACCCCTACCGATACCAAAGGCGGCACGTACCAACAGCGGCACATACCAAAGGCGGCACGTACCAAAGGCGGCACATACCAACAGCGGCACATACCAACGGCAACACGTACCAACAGCGGCACGTACCAACGGCGGCACGTACCAATGGCGGCACGTATCATCATGAACCGTTAGACTCTGGATCCTACCCTACCTAACCGTGATATAACCACTGATCCCCTGTGTCCTCCCCACCATCAAATAAAAGCAATTACAATATGTGGGACTGGTTCTTTAGATAGATGAGTGTAGTAGTGTAGTATACAACACATATTGTCCATGCTGATAGTGTGTCCGGGATGCAGTGTTATGGTGCTGTGTGTGTCTTTATATGAATCAGGTCTTGCAGGTGAGTGGGAGCTAGGTGGGAATGACTGAATATGCAGCAGCTGTGAGTGGGCTTGTGGATGTGGAGGGATAAGAATGTGTGGGAAGTAATATACTGAGGGAACGGTCTTTAAAGTGTTTGTGCGTGGGGGGAGGGGTAATAGTATTAATGAGGGGAAACACAAATAAAGGGGTGGCGCTGATGTGCCATTGAGAAACATTATTGGGGAAGTAACTGTAACGGGTGAATTGGGAACTGAAAGAGGCCCTGGAAAGAATTCTTGAACTGGCCCCATGTGGGTGGGACCAAATCAGCTGTAGGTGGGGCCACAACAAAAGTAAGCGGGATTTAGAACAACTAGAATTTGGTTGTAGTAGCATTTAGGAAACCCCATATGTGATGACTTAAGACCCAGTGGGTAATTTCTAAAGCAATGCAGGAAAATGCTGCCAGTCCTGTGTTATAAAATGACATGAATCCTTTTACATGATCTACGACTGGTTTATGCCTCTGTGCTCCAACTTGTTTAGTTGCTACTAACACATCCTTCCAATATTACCTTCATAGAAACATATGTGACTGCGTTTAATAAGTTTAACTATTACGTAACATGTTGGCACAATCGTATCTGATCAGTCTGCCAGAGCAGCATATGAGACCTCACCGCACTGTAGCATCTTTCCCTGACATCATGAGCTGTAACTACCAGCCAAATCTCTCTCTTTAATATTTAAAAATGTGCACTGTGTGTTTCAAAAATTGCATCAAAAATAATCCTTATAGTAAATGACTATCAAGTGCGATCACCAGAAAAGTAAAATGCTTCAAGCATCTGCAAGAAAACACTTCTTTGGTAATAATTATGTATGAGCCCTAAATGTGCCCAGTGATTGGGGGTGGTTTGAATTAATACCAGTGCAGGGAGGGTTGGCAGACAATGGGATAAGTGAAGAGAGCTAATCCAAAGGTTTGCTAGTGATATAGTAATTACAAAGGATGAAGGATTAATGATATTGTCAGTGCAATGTGGGCTGGTCATATGTTCTACAAAGTGATCTGAGAATGGGACCAGTGCAAGGTAGGAGGAGGCAATGGAATCAATGCAGGAACCACGAGGGTATCACCAGAGCTGGAATAAGGCTCTGGGGGGCCCGGGGTACTTAAAACAGGTGGTTATCATTTTAGATACATTATAGACAAATACACAGCAATAATGTGTGCACTACTGTTAGGTACAGGCAGCTCTGCCTTCACCAGCAGTACGGTGTAAGTGGGACAGACCTCCCAACTGTCCTTGTAGTCGGACCAAATCCTGACTAAGTGAGACAGTCACCCAAATTCAGGTCTTCCCCAACAGATTCAGTACAGTTTGGCGGACTGTCCTGCTCTCTCCTACCTGTTCTTCTCACTTTCACCACTTGTGGCTGCTGTGTCTTTAGATCAGTTATTATTATTATTATTATTATTATTATTATTATTATTATTATTATCATTATTTGTTAGGTGCCACAAGATTTCCGCAGCACCGCACAGAGTACTAACAGTAGACTATACAGGGTGAAACAGTACAGAACAATAAACAAAAGTACCAATACTTCAGAAACTCCAGGCAGGCTGATGCAATAGACACGGAGCAGAAGAACGGGTAAGGAGACAGGAGGGGAGGGGCCCTGCTCATGCGAGCTTACATCCTAAGGGAGGGTAAACAGACCAGGCACAAGAGGAGCCAGTTGAGGCAATGGGAGAGAGTGGAGAATGAGCGGAGGAGATGGGGGTTAATGGGTGGTTGGTAGGCTTTGAGGAAGAGGTGAGTTTTGAGTGCACGTTTGAAGGAGTACAGAGTAGGAGAGAGGCGGATGGAGCGAGGGAGGTCATTCCAGTGAAGGGGGGTTGCACAGGAAAAGTCCTGGATTCTGGAGTGGGAAGAGGTGATCAGAGTGGAGGAAAGGCAGCGGTTATTGGCCGAGCGTAGGGAGCGGGCGGGAGTGTGAATGGAGAGGAGGTTAGAGATATAAGGAGCAGTAGTTGCTGCTTATCTGGATCCTGGAATGTTGTAAAATTTAGAAAACTCCAACCAGCCCCGGCGTTAAATCAATAGCACCCACATTTAATAATTAGACCTCCCTCCAGTCCCAACATTAAAATAATAGTATTCTTATTTAACAAATAAACCTATTTCACTTCCTCTAAACAGCCCCAGCAATAAATTAATAGCATTTACGTTTAATATAACCATTTCCCACAACCATCCCCAGCATAAAATAATCAGTATTCACATTTAATAAAAAGCCCCCCTTTGCAAACCCAGCCCCACATTCAATTAATAGCCCCAATTCGCCCCAGCATAAAATTAAAGTTCCCATCACTCCATCTTAATTTATTATGTCCCAGTATTAAATTAAATAGCTCCACCAATTAATTAAATAATTAGCCCCCACTTAAACCCCACTATTCAATTTAAAGCCTATCTCCCACCCATGTACTATTAAGACAGCCCCCTCCCTTCCCTCATATCACACAATATATGAAGACATCCCACCTTCCTTCACACATTATAGCAGCCCCCTCACTCCCCTACTTCATACATTATAGCAGCCCCCCTCCCCTCCTTCATACATTATAGCAGTCCCCCCTCCCCTCCTTCACACTTTATAGCAGCCCCCTCACTCCCCTACTTTATACATTATAGCAGCCCCCCCTCCCCTCCTTCACACATTATAGCAGCCCCCTCACTCCCCTACTTCACACATTATAGCAGCCCCCCTCCCCTACTTCATACATTATAGCAGTCCCCCCACCCCTCCTTCATACATTATAGCAGCCCCCTTCCCCTCCTTCATACATTATAGCAGCCCCCTCACTCCCCTACTTCATACATTATAGCAGCCCCTTCTCCCCTCCTTCACACATTATCGCAGCCCCCTTCCCCTCCTTCATACATTATAGCAGCCCCCTCACTCCCCTACTTCATACATTATAGCAGTCCCCCCTCCCCTCCTTCATACATTATAGCCGTCCCTCCAGTCCTTCATACATTCTAGCAGTCCCCCCCTCCCCTCCTTCATACATTATAGCAGTCCCCCCCTTCCCTCCTTCATACATTATAGCAGTCCCCCCTCCTCTCCTTCATACATTATAGCAGCCCCCTCACTCCCCTACTTTATACATTATAGCAGTCCCCCTCCCCTCCTTCACACATTATAGCAGCCCCCTCACTCCCCTACTTTATACATTATAGCAGCCCCCCTCCCCTCCTCCACACATTATAGCAGTCCCCCCTCCCCTCTTTCATACATTATAGCAGCCCCCTCACTCCCCTACTTCACACATTATAGCAGTCCCCCCTCCCCTCCTTCATACATTATAGCAGCCCCCCCTCCCCTCCCTCACACATTATAGCAGCCCCCCTCACTCCCCTACTTCATACATTATAGCAGTCCCCCTCACTCCCCTACTTCACACATTATAGCAGCCCCCCTCCCCTCCTTCACACATTATAGCAGTCCCCCCTCCCCTCCTTCACACATTATAGCAGTCCCCCCTCCCCTCATTCACACATTATAGCAGCCCCCCTCGCTCCCCTACTTCACACATTATAGCAGCCCCCTCACTCCCCTACTTCATACATTATAGCAGCCCCCCCTCCCCTCCTTCACACATTATAGCAGCCCCCCTCGCTCCCCTACTTCACACATTATAGCAGTCTCCCTCCCCTCCTCCACACATTATAGCAGCCCCCCTCACTCCCCTCCTTCACACATTATAGCAGTCCCCCCTCCCCTCCTTCATACATTGTAGCAGCCCCTCCTCCCCTCCTTCACACATTATAGCAGCCCCCCCTCCCCTCCTTCACACATTATAGCAGCCCCCCCTCCCTTCCTTCACACATTATAGCAGCCCCCCCTCCCCTCCTTCACACATTATAGCAGCCCCCCTCCCTTCCTTCACACATTATAGCAGCCCCCCTCCCCTCCTTCACACATTATAGCAGCCCCCTCACTCCCCTACTTTATACATTATAGCAGCCCCCCCCTTCCCTCCTCCACACATTATAGCAGTCCCCCCTCCCCTCTTTCATACATTATAGCAGCCCCCTCACTCCCCTACTTCACACATTATAGCAGTCCCCCCTCCCCTCCTTCATACATTATAGCAGCCCCCCCTCCCCTCCCTCACACATTATAGCAGCCCCCCTCACTCCCCTACTTCATACATTATAGCAGTCCCCCTCACTCCCCTACTTCACACATTATAGCAGCCCCCCCTCCCCTCCTTCACATATTATAGCAGTCCCCCCTCCCCTCCTTCACACATTATAGCAGCCCCCCTCGCTCCCCTACTTCACACATTATAGCAGCCCCCTCACTCCCCTACTTCATACATTATAGCAGCCCTCCCCTCCCCCCTTCACACATTATAGCAGCCCCCCTCGCTCCCCTACTTCACACATTATAGCAGTCCCCCTCCCCTCCTCCACACATTATAGCAGCCCCCCCTCACTCCCCTCCTTCACACATTATAGCAGCCCCCTCACTCCCCTACTTCATACATTATAGCAGCCCTCCCCTCCCCCCTTCACACATTATAGCAGCCCCCCTCGCTCCCCTACTTCACACATTATAGCAGTCCCCCTCCCCTCCTCCACACATTATAGCAGCCCCCCTCACTCCCCACCTTCACACATTATAGCAGCCCCCTCGCTCCCCTACTTCACACATTATAGCAGTGCCCCTCCCCTCCTCCACACATTATAGCAGCCCCCCTCATTCCCCTCCTTCACACATTATAGCAGCCCCCCTCGCTCCCCTACTTCACACATTATAGCAGTCCCCCTCCCCTCCTCCACACATTATAGCAGCCCCCCTCACTCCCCTCCTTCACACATTATAGCAGCCCCCCTCACTCCCCTCCTTCACACATTATAGCAGCCCCCTCACTCCCCTACTTCATACATTATAGCAGTCCCCCCTCCCCTCCTTCATACATTGTAGCAGCCCCCCTCCCCTCCTTCACACATTATAGCAGCCCCCTCACTCCCCTACTTCATACATTATAGCAGCCCCCTCCCCTCCTTCATACATTATAGCAGCCCCCTCACTCCCCTCTCCCACACATTATAGCAGCCTGTCCTCCCCTCCTTCACACATTATAGCAGCCCCCTCACTCCCCTCTCCCATACATTATAGCAGCCTCCCTCCCCTCCTTCATACATTATTGCAGCCCCCTAACTCCCCTACTTCCTACATTATAGCAGTCCCCCCTCCCCTCCTTCATACATTATAGCAGCCCCCTCCCCCTCCTTCACACATTATAGCAGTCCCCTAACTCCCCTACTTCATACATTATAGCAGCCCCCCTCCCCTCCTTCACACATTATAGCAGTCCCCCTCCCCTCCTTCACACATTATAGCAGTCCCCTCACTCCCCTACTTCATACATTATAGCAGCCCCCCTCTCCTCCTTCACACATTATAGCAGTCCCCTCACTCCCCTACTTCATACATTATAGCAGCCCCCCTCCCCTCCTTCATACATTATAGCAGCCCCCTCACTCCCCTACTTCATGCATTATAGCAGTCCCCCCTCCCCTCCTTCACACATTATAGCAGCCCCCTCAGTCCCTTACTTCACACATTATAGCAGTCCCCCATCCCCTCCTTCACACATTATAGCAGCCCCCTTCCCTCCTTCATACATTATAGCAGCCCCCTCACTCCCCTACTTCATGCATTATAGCAGTCCCCCCTCCCCTCCTTCACACATTATAGCAGCCCCCTCACTCCCCTACTTCACACATTATAGCAGTCCCCCCTCCCCTCCTTCACACATTATAGCAGCCCCCTTCCCTCCTTCACACATTATAGCAGTCCCCTCACTCCCCTACTTCATACATTATAGCAGCCCCCCTCCCCTCCTTCATACATTATAGCAGCCCCCTCACTCCCCTACTTCATGCATTATAGCAGTCCCCCCTCCCCTCCTTCACACATTATAGCAGCCCCCTTCCCTCCTTCACACACTATAGCAGTCCCCTCACTCCCCTACTTCATACATTATAGCAGCCCCCCTCCCCTCCTTCATACATTATAGCAGCCCCCTCACTCCCCTACTTCATACATTATAGCAGCCCCCTCACTCCCCTACTTCATACATTATAGCAGTCCCCCCTCCCCTCCTTCACACATTATAGCAGCCTCCCTCCCCTCCTTCACACATTATAGCAGCCCCCTCACTCCCCTCTCCCACACATTATAGCAGCCTCCCTCCCCTCCTTTTGCAAGTACATGTTTAAGTATGTTGAACTAGTGGTGTATAATTTTTGTAAGTCACAGAAAGAAAAACCCCAATTGCAGTGGTAGTGAGTGCTACATGCCAACTATCTTACTGAAGACGCACAGTCCAGGGGCGTATCTAGACAATAATTTTACCCCGGGCGATTTTAGGGGGGTGATTTAGGCCCCGCCCCCTTTCTGATGTCTAAGGCTGCCGGCGGCTGCACAGTCCCAATGTAGTCAGTAACAATGTTGTTTAGTGCTGAGGGTTGGAGAAGAGGGGCATTTGTTCGCTGGCAGAACTTGTATCAACTGATGGTATTATTAGCATATAAAGCTCAGCTTCCTCTCTTGTCCTGAATTCCAGCATCCAATTAAAGTTCTTTTAGCTTAAACAAACAAACCTTTCCCATGTCCCTCATTGTATGGCCAGTGATGTGTAACCTGTACATGGGCTCGCTACAGTCTCCAGATTAGGGGCTGCTTTGTATACTGGGCACAGGGGGTGGTACACTTGTCATGTGCAGGACAATATTATTATTGTGATTAGAGTTCCAATGAAGCAATAAATACACCAATAAGTTAAATTACTGGCACTATTTATCTTACACAATAATTGATAGCTACAATTAAAAGGTTAACTTATTCTCAGCTTAAGGGCTCCATAGCATTTACACAAGTCCTGGTATTTCCATAGTCAGAAGGTGTCTTGGTACTTTCAAAGTCAATTCCAGAATGAAGCAGCTTTCACAGTGCCGGAGCCCTGATCTTTATGTTACATAAAACAATAGATCAGTTCATTATTCTAAAACATACTGTTCATTTTCAACATGGATGTATGTAATGCTATATGGAGAATTTAGAAGTGTCACTAAAGAGACACTACTCAGCTGCTTAATGTTATCTCCATATACCACACACACCACCCCTTGGGGTAAATGTATCATACCCCGGTTTTTGCAACTCGCGGGAGATCGGCGTCTTTGCAGCTTAAATTTAAAGCGGAAGTTTCCCTTTACAAGGCAGCTTTACATTTAAGCTGTGAAGACGCCGATCTCCCGCGAGTTGCAAAAACCGGGGTATGATACATTTACCCCCTTGACTCTTTAATTACTAGGGAGTATTTCTCCCATGAGCCTCACTAAGCTGTTAGTAAGGCAGTTTTAGCAGAAGTATATATTGTACATCCTTGTACACTGCATAGTATAATAACAATAAGAGAGATAGATAGATAGATAGATAGATAGATAGATAGATAGATAGATAGATAGAATCTATAACATTTGGATTTCCCTATGCTGGGGAAACAGCCTCATCTCTCATTACACACAAAACATCTAAGGCGTAAATGTATCAAGCTGCGGGTTGAAAAAGTGGAGATGTTGCCTATAGCAACCAATCACATTCTAGTTATCCTTTATTTTGTACATTCTACAAAATGACAACTAGAATCTGATTGGTTGCTATAGGCAACATCTCCACTTTTTCAACCCGCAGCTTGATACATTTACTCATAAGAGTTGTTTTCACCTGTAACACTTGTGGTTCCAAAGAGTCTTTATGTAAACAGGAAGAAGTTCCATCCCAGTTAATTATGTGTCTCCAAGGGGTATATATACTAAAGTGCGTGCTTGAAAAAAGTGGAGCCAGCGCCGCTTTAAATTTGAGCTGCGAAGTCACCGATTTCCCGCAATATGATACATTTACCCCCTGGTCTCCAAATATCCAGAAGATCTTACACCATCTTTATTAAGTGATCTTCAACACCTTCGAAAAGTCTATGATGCTACATTTCCTCCCACACTCAAAAAAAACAAAACATACTAGTAGGTTAATTAGCTGCGATCAAAATTGACCCTAGTCTATGTTAGGGAATTTAGACTGTAAGCCCCAATGGGGCAGGGACTGATGTGAGTGAGTTCTCTGTACAGCGCTGCGGAATCAGTGGCGCTATATAAATAAATGATGATGTAGTTTCCCGGCAGCGGTGACTGAGGCTCTAGATGCCGATAGAACGGGCATGGGGTGGTATAATCCACCATGGGGCGAGTATGAGAACTACACAGGAAACAACCATTACACCAGTTACAGGATATCATCCTGGACTCTCCCACTTACCAGTGGATGTGTTGTTTTCCAGCTGCTGTAGAACTATAAGTCTCAGCATGCACAGGTTGCCTATCTGTGTGAACTTGCTTATCAGGCTCAGTGTCATTATATGTAGTAACCAGGGGTCACTTCCTACCACACATTCCCCAACACCCCATTTACCCAGGTCTAACGCTTACAGGGGATACCATGCAGGGAAACTCCTGGCTTCATCTGCATATATCACAAACACTGACCATTTCCAAAATACTTTATGGACCAGGAACACAAGACCAAGGGGTAAATGTATCATAGTGCGGGATGTACAAGTCGCCGGAAATCGACTTGTACAACCCGCACTATGATACATTTACCCCCAAGACTTAAAATAATCATTTCAATACACATTTTAAATAGCGCCGGCCAATTTACCACAATCACACATGGAGACTTTCTGTAGGTTTAGCTGGGTAACATACAACGTATAACACGCGACACTCGGTCAGTGGATGACAGATTTTTATTGGACAGAAATGGATGAAGATACCACAGACTGATACAGCAGGCGAGAGATTATCACACTAACATAATACTTAATGTTCTGGGTGCACAGATTTCTCACATCATATAAATACATTGCAGAAACGAGGAATACAGGTAAAATGGTGTTTATCTGATACCCGGATCTGATACCCGGCCGTCATGTCAGAGGAGACACAAGTGGCTGATGCTCAGAGACCTCCGGGTTTATCACTCCGTTCAATCACCTCTATAACCATTATCCAGGCCCAAGAGTCAGCAATGCGTTTCTTATGTTTATTGCAGCAAAATGCGTTGCAGCAGCGGTCAAACTATTAATTACAATACATCATACGTAGAAAGATAGTATAGTGCAATTACGATTACATTTATGGTATTAATGCAGAAATGTCTACACATTGTTCTCAGTATATTATGTTAGATCCACAACTATCAGGAAGCTCCACGCTGTGTGTTATAACTCCGGCCTGTAGGGGGCAGCACAAGTCACACAACTGCCCATCTGCTTCACCATTAAACCATCCGTCTTTTATAGAAACATGATCCTTATTTTCAGCGATATATGGCCTGGTACAACTGTAAAGTCCATACACGACTGAGGACCCCTGATGAGTTCAAAGGAGCTGTAATATTAAGGGGATAATACTTTAAATATTAAAGTGTAAAAGGCCTTGGAGTTATATGCCCACTAATATTCTACTAAGGACATATTTTTGGGGAGGGGTTGTTATGCAGCGTTGATGATCTGGCACCTTGTTTTGTATTTGTAAATACAGCGCTGGCTCTTTATACCGCCAATATATATAAGCTCTCATGAGCAGGGTCCTCTTTCCTTGTGTGCTCCTGCTACTGTTCCTTCACCCTCTGTACCTCTTGGCTGCTTCCCTAGCCCTGTTTTCCCTGTCTTATTAAGCTTCGGCCTTCTTCTCGCTGATTTCTACCATCCCTTTCCCAGATATAATCTGATTTGCTTTACCCAGTCATCTGTGTTTGTATACATTTTTGTATCATATTGTGTCTTGGTTCTGTTTTCTGTATATGTAATGTACGGCGCTGCGGACCCTTTGTTGCGCCTTATAAGTCAAAGATAATAATAATAATAATATACAACACCGGGCGGTACTGATTATATAAAGCAGGCGACATACGTTATTACTACATATTTCCAGACGTTTGTGCAGAGAACACACCCGGTTGTAAGTGAAAGTGGGGTTATAACGGGGTGCTATAAAGCAGGAGCGTTGTACTTGGTCCTGATATAACCCGATACTTTTCATGCCACAAATTTTCCACGATTTTAGTGTAAATCTGGCCGGTGCTACAAGTGTGATCTGTCCACCGGCGTAAACCAAACACAGGATTCACATTTCCAATTTTCAACCATTAGTAACGTTGCTTCTGAATTGACCTCTCAGAAACCCTGGTGCACTACAAATACTGTGTGACCTCCACAATGACAGTGATAGAAACAGATGTACTGAACACGGCACTCTCGGTACATGACCATTCTCTGAGTCACAGGACAACCTGCATATCACAAAGTATTGGTAATATAAATGACCTAAGACATATACTGTATACAACTCCTGGTCTCCTGTTTCTATAACAATTGGTCCTGTCTGAAAAAAAGATCAATGAAAATTAAAAACTATTAAAACAATCACATTACATCCCAGAGGTTTAACAAATTAGACAATCGCTGTGGAACAATCGCTGCTGAATATCGCACAATACAGAATTGTAGACCCGCTGAGCACAAAGTGACATTTACACCAACAGATAGAAGCTCTGGGGGGGCAGATATTGTATGATCTAAACCAATATCCATACAGGCGCAGCCTATTACCTCACTAGGAGCTGGAGAGATGTCCCAAATAATGGTTCAGCCAACATGATGCAATGGCGGCACTTTAATAGCATTACTGTAGAACATAACAATAATAATAAAAGACAAAACAAAAATACTATAATAATATTATAAAACTGTCCAGAGAGGTACAGATTACAACCACCGACAGACTGACAATGTGCTGCAGAGCCTGCGCCATTATAGACCAGATTACGCTTACCGCTATCCAAGAACCAGCGAGACTATTTCTGCTAAACGTTATGAACTCTGGCACCAAGTGTCAGTGGTCACCTCCTGGACCATGATTATAGCACTATACAGACCTTGAGCATTTATGAAACACATTTAAGTCCACACAAGGTTTAACTTTATACTTTCAAACGGCGTCACCTAAAACAAGCTTTGGCAATCAGCGGTTCTCCAGCTGTTGTGGGACTGTCTGTCCTGGCACGCTGTGACCTGGACGAGCCGCTTCACACTATAAAGACAACGAGTGTTTGTTGACGCCTTCTAAAGGGTCAATTAGTCCCACGTTCTGCTGTGTAATCACAATTATTCCTGTGTGAACGGACAGGACGTATTCTCGGGCGACGGGTGCAACTTAATCATTTTTAAGGCATCTTTTTCAGTGAAACACAAAGAATAAGGTGTGAGCGGAGCTATGAACATTCATCGTCATCTCCAAAAAATAAAGTAACTCAACCCACGAGCATCAACACAAGGTGGAAACTAGACGCTACCCGTCCATTCTTACAGCCAGGGAAACACACACACATTCCTCCCTAGGAAGACTTTATATATGTACAGTACAATGTATACACTACATATATACAGAAAGCAGATATGCTGATAAAATAAGACATATAATGACATCCAGTCCTGAAATATATTATTTTTTTACATGTTCATATCACAAATGCCAATAATTGCACAGACAATATTTAGAAAAAAAAAAAAAAAAGAATGTTAAAAAGCGACTTAAACATTGTAAAATTGTGGGTGGTTTTATAGAATGTAGCAGCTCGTTAATAAGCGATGGAGTCCAGCGCCACAGGATTATACACAGGATGCAAATTAGCTGAGCGTCCACCCTGTCTGGGTGAGGTGGGAGGTGACCGAGTGGCGTACGAATGGTAAACCGTTACCGCTCCTCCAACCAATGACAACAGAACAGAGTCACGGGCTGCAGGAAATGACGAACAGGTTCCGCTTAGAAAAAAAAAAAAAAAAAAAAAGAAAACTTAAAGACAGGAAGACCCCTCCCCAAAACGAAGTGTGTTGTTGATTTTACTTTTTAATACAAAAAAAAAAAAAAAAAAAGCGAAACTGTTATAAGTTCTGTGAAATTACAGCAGCCCCCCCAGTTCATGCTCTCCGTAAAGCAAGAATAAAATAAAAGTACATATCGGAGCCTGGTATTAGAACAGAGAACCGCGTTGTGGGCTGGCGGATTGCTTTTACTGACCGTCGCGCCATTTCTCGTTCCGTCACAATCAGTTTGTGGTGTAAAACAAATAGAATGTCAACGTAAACTTCTCTTGTATTAACCCCTTCAACACCAGTGTAGTCTCCGTTAACGGCGGCATCGTTAAGTCATCTCCGTGTTGCGACGCTCTTGAGTTTTAAAAGCGTAAATAAAATGAAAAAATGAATACGTGATAAATCCAAGTAAACTGAAGCAAAATCCCAGTATTTAAAAAGTTCTGTAAAACACTCAATGTAACGGAGGAAAGTAAATCCATCTTTAACGAATAATTCCTATCCTTGTTTTCTAGCAGTAAAGTGACGTTATTCCAAATGTCCCGGATGGCGACACCGGCGGCTGTGAGCCGGAGATCCATACGGACAGAGTCCAACTTCCCTTCTTTCCAAGATAAAGTCTTTGCACATAAAAAGAAGAAATTACAAGGTAAAATTTTGGTCTCGCAGATGTGTAATGCCAGTGACCGCCTCAGGGGGTGCTGGAGCTGTGATATTTGACAAATGCAATGGCAGCTAGTTCTTTGCAGAATTCTTCTAGTACAATGACCCCTTCTAACAATGTCATGTGGTCCACGCTGGAGAGAGAAGAGATATTGGAAGGAGTCAGTGAATTAATAACAAATACATAAACACATAACTGCTACGGACAAAGCTCTTATCTTGTGATACGGATTTGGCTATATAAATAAATCTTGATGTTGGTGATGATAATGCCAACATTGCCCATAAATAGCTGGATAAAAATACATCTGGAATTCTAATCATTTTATATCCGGTCAACTGCAGCAGGAATGACAAGAAGCTACAGAAACAAACACACATCAGATTAAAAGGGTGAATATTATAATCCCCCCACAGCCCTCAGCCCTAAGAAACCGCTCTCGAGAAATACCTACAGGAATGCTCTTACCCGTAATTATCCAAACACGCCAGGGTGATGTGACACCCACTTTACATACCAAAGACTAACATAGGAAAGGATTCTTTACTGTAAGAGCAGTTACATGGTGGAATTCCTGATCACATGGGGGGGTGTGGAGGCAAATTCACTAATATAATGTAAAAATTGACTGGATGAGTTTCTTACAAGAAAGTATCAGTAGCTATAATTCGTAGAGGACAATATGTGAGTTATTGATCCAAGCACCATATTGGTTAATACTAAGCTTCCTATAAGGTGGGTGCAGTGCGGGGGACTTACATCGGCCCGTCAGGCTCCAGGCCCAGCAGTCTCTTTCTTACAAGCAGAAGTTTCGGGGTGAAGTCTGGGATCCGCTGGATTCTCACCATGAGATCGCCAACCACCTGGAAGGGGAAGAGATCTAGTTAAGATAAATTACAGGGGGGTGAACATACACCCGCTGGATCCGCCCCCTTTCATGACCAAATGGCACATATTAGCATATTGTGTTTCTCAAATCACAAAAGAATTATATCTATCTATATCTATATCTCATACAAACTATGCTCCATTATTCTTCCCATAATTAGTTTCAAATTACAAAAAAAACCAAAAAAAAAAAAAAACATATTCACCCAAAAATTTGATCAACTAGTTCTCCCCCAGGTATAGGATAATTAAATACATGTTATGCAGGAAATAACGTACAACTGAGGACATCGGGTTACAGAGAGATTGTAATCAAGGTGACGTGTAGTGTATAATATCTTACCCGTTTGGGAAGTTTTACATATATCGTTATTAATGCCACAAGATTACTGTACTTTTTATATTACAACAACTTAACATAAAAAAAAACACCAGATGGAAATGCATCAACATTCAGCCCTTCCGCTCTGCACAAGATCTGCGTCTCTCTTCCACTCTCAACACATCCTCCGATTCCCGGATACAGGACTTTTTTCGGGCTGCACCCACTTTGTGGAATTCCCTCCCTCGCACAGTAAGACTTTCCTCTGGTCTACAAACCTTCAAGCGTTCTCTGAAAACCCACCTCTTCAGACAAGCTTATAATATTCCTCAACCACCCTCTTACTCTCCTTAGGTTACTCTATTACTACCCTCTACACAGCTAACACAAGACAACAACCCTCTGACCAACATTGCTGTGTGACTGATCATATAGCCCCTCTGTACTTTTTACCTGTGCAATCTGACTGGACCAATATGTAATATGTAGCACTTACCCTCATGTATTGAGCTCTCATTGTCCCATAGATTGTAAGTTGTGAGCAGGATCCTCTTATCTCTCTGTCTGTATAACTCAGTATTGTTTTATTACTGTGTTTGTTTCCAATTGTAATGCGCTATGGAATATGTTGGTGCTATATTAATAAATGTTCATATATAAATATTGCACTCACCCTGACGATGACAGAGAAGAGGGAGCGGCAGCCGGGGGCCAGGCTGATGTAGGGGTCCAGCAGGAACTCATGTGTATGGGGGTGAGGGAAGAGAGACAGTTTGGAGAGCACAGACGTCACCTGTAAGTTCACATCGTACGGCTGCGGAGACACCGAGATACGGTCAGTAAGTAAACCCAGCCACAACCAAAGACATGTCACCCTGAATAGCGTTATGCATAGCGTAATATACGTAGGTCTGGACTTATCACACCCCTCACAGCACATCTACCTGATCCAGGATCCTGCCCATTCTGTCAAACAAAACTTTCAGGAAATGTCCCTCGAAGAAAGGGGCTTCTAAATTGCATTTCTCGATGGCCTTCACCGCGCCGGGCCACTCCCAGCGCAGGCAGATAGCGCAGTAATCCCGGAACTAAAGATAGTCAGACATCAGAAGATTGTGCAGATTCTGTCTTAACAAGGAGAACGAGACACAGGAAGTATATGATGACGACTTACCTGTCGGTGTGCGTCCCTGAGGTAGGTGTCATAACCTGTACCCTCCACCTGGTACGAGGACTTGGCTTCATCAGGAACAAGACAGAGGAAACTACGGGGAAAGATTGTAACTTATACCAGTACAGTAAATATGACTCCATACAGCATTCCGGATAGAGAACATCAACAGGATTGGGTTACACTCTGATCCACTCATATCATACAAGACCACAACCCTTTCCCATCTGACATCTCCTTTCACCCCAAAATTCTGGACTGTTCCACTAAAATTGGGATAGTACATTAGACACTCTGAAGTAAGAGACAAGATACCCAGCCGGCCAGTCTGGATATGGAAGACGATAGCTGTCATCTGGCAGGATTTATAGATTGGTTTTGGGATGATTATTTTGTGCTGTGTGCAGTTATGATGCAGTCCTGCAGGTGGCACTGTGGGGCTTAGATCACTCACTAAACAGACTCTACCCCTGACCGAGGCAAAGCAAGCAGGATAGCAAACAACCAATAGAATTGTCAGATGAAGTCAGATGACCTGCACCACTGACTGCTGTCCATGAATCACTCTGTTAGCAGCTCGACCTACCCTTCAGGGGTAACTTACTGTCAGTACTAGTGCTTGCAGCAAACCATGTTAATAATGTGAAAATCAAATGTCCATATGTTTTAGCAAATGTAAGCAAATTCTCCAAACTGGTAGCTCCACCTACAAACTGGACCCAGCCCTTCCCAAGCCCTATACATTTTTCAGTGGAGGAACCAAGCAGTCAAAAATTGGTTCCTCCACTCAAACAAAATATTATTTATCAATCCCCATAGAACAGCGCCACCTAGAGAGCAGATTATGACAAACATCTGCAGAACACTGGGGAGCATCGTCCATGGTTGTTCTTCTATAAAATGATACAATTACGAAAGGTTTGTTTACGGTCCATTCTCACCTATTGACGATCTTGTGTACCTCCGTCTTGCCGTCATTCCTGTGATGATCTGGGGTAATGGGGGGCGACGCACTCAGCCACTCCTTAGACAGAGTGTTGTCCGGAGACATGTCTGTAAATATGGGATCTTCTTCCAGATCTCTGTAACCGAGACAATATCCGTCACGTTTATTGTTATTATTAATAAATATAACTAAAGTGTGTAATGTATAACGCTGCCTAGAGAGACAGACATGTATATTATTACACAGACATGTATATTATTACACAGACATGTATATTATTACACAGACATATAGGATATCACTGGGTGTAATGTATAACGCTGCCTAGAGAGACAGACATGTATGTTATTACACAGACATGTATATTATTACACAGACATATAGGATATCACTGTGTGTAATGTATAACGCTGCCTAGAGAGACAGACATATATATTATTACACAGACATGTATATTATTACACAGACATGTATATTATTACACAGACATATAGGATATCACTGGGTGTAATGTATAACGCTGCCTAGAGAGACAGACATGTATGTTATTACACAGACATGTATATTATTACACAGACATATAGGATATCACTGGGTGTAATGTATAACGCTGCCTAGAGAGACAGACATGTATGTTATTACACAGACATGTATATTATTACACAGACATATAGGATATCACTGGGTGTAATGTATAACGCTGCCTAGAGAGACAGACATGTATGTTATTACACAGACATGTATATTATTACACAGACATGTATATTATTACACAGACATGTATATTATTACACAGACATATAGGATATCACTGTGTGTAATGTATAACGCTGCCTAGAGAGACAGACATGTATATTATTACACAGACATGTATATTATTACACAGACATGTATATTATTACACAGACATGTATATTATTACACAGACATGTATATTATTACACAGACATATAGGATATCACTGTGTGTAATGTATAACGCTGCCTAGAGAGACAGACATGTATATTATTACACAGACATGTATATTATTACACAGACATGTATATTATTACACAGACATGTATATTATTACACAGACATGTATATTATTACACAGACATATAGGATATCACTGGGTGTAAACATACACTGCTCCCGCAATCTGTCCATTCTCCACAATGTCTCTGTCCTCCGGACACGGCGGCCTGTACTCTAAGTAGTTCCTTTCTTGTATATTTCGCAGGACGAGGTTATAGAGGATGTGCTCGTTAGGTTTCTGTAATAGGTGCTCGAACAGCCGAAGTGTCATAATACTGATCTGTGGGCACAGAGAGGCTAATGAGTGATAGTCACCTAACTCTGGAGAGCTGGCACCACGTAGATCCGTCAACCACCATAACAAAGGTTAAACTACTCCTTCAGATTTTTCAAGTGGACCCCAATATAATTCCCTTTTCTTGCTCTAGAGTTGGTTCTAAACACCACAGAGACACCAAAGACTACAGAGGTTGGCGTTACCTCGTCAGAGATATGGTTGCAGTGTTCTATTAGACGATGGCGTAGGGGGGTTTTCTGAATGTCGTTTAGGGTCTCCGGCTCTCGATCATCTCCCAGGAGGAAACCGACGATCTGACGGAGGAGGGCGTCGGACGTGACTTGGCGCACTATTCTATGAAGAAGGGATGTGGCCGTCAGGATCCCAATCTCCGACCTTAGGAAAGTGATACATAGACATGAGATGAAGCAGGATCTAGAGTAAGACATACTGATCTCCAGATGACACAATAACAATGTGTTTAAAGACAAAAGTTTTTAAATTATGCCGGCAAATTTGAGGAATATCACCCCCTGGTAAATGTATTAACTAGCGACGCACTGCACAGAGCAGGAGTATGTCTGGGTATAACAGCGCTGCTCCTGTAATAACACTTACGTCTGCATAAGCTGCGGTTCCATCACCCCCACCAGGAATCTCTCCCGCACCGATCTGGCCATGGTGTCTGCAGTCATCTGATGGGACAAAGGGAAATATATAAATTACATCAAATAAATGACAGAAATTTGACCTGTCACTGACACACTACTGCGCATTAAACAGATACCGAGCAGACAGCACATAATGTACGGTGCGTTACATGTGCCGTGCGTTACATGTACCGTGCGCTACATGTGCCGTGCGTTACATGTGCCGTGCGTTACATGTGCCGTGCGCTACATGTGCTGTGCGCTACATGCGCTGTGCGCTACATGCGCTGTGCGCTACATGCGCTGTGCGTTACATGTGCTGTGCGCTACATGTGCTGTGCGCTACATGTGCTGTGCGCTACATGTGCTGTGCGCTACATGTGCTGTGCGTTACATGTGCTGTGCGCTACATGTGCTGTGCGCTACATGTGCTGTGAGTTACATGTAATGTGTGATACAGCCGTACACTGGCTTCTATAGTCACCTTTTACACATCTGCATGAAGTCAGCCATTGGCTGGGCAGATATGAATATTCATGAGTATAATGAGACAGGGACCAGCCCATGTACTGGTTGGAGCATGCTCAGTGGGTTCCTGGGAAACATCCAGTGACATCACTAAGCTGCCAGCTATGAATATTCAGGAGTATAATGAGAGAGGGACCAGCCCATGTAGTGTCAGGAGCATGCACATTGGCTCTGGATGATCACATGATCTGTGTCATGAACTTCTGCCCACGCTACTAGGTAAGTTAAGTAATGTCTAAAGCAGTTACAGCACAGAGAGGGAGGTGCACAGTCTTATCGAGGACTTACGTATGTTAATAAATTGCCCATTGTACGTTTATTCAGGCTGTACTGGTAACACTGCAGAACAGGCCCACTCCTAGGCGAGCCGTTAGCGTTTCAGAAAGGTGGGAAATAGTCTAGTATTGTGCATGTGAGCTGTTCATATGGAGGACAGAACAATCCGAGTGCTCACTCACCCTGTGCGCTTCTTTAATAAGTTGGTCACAATAATCAAACCAAGACAGGAAGGAGATCAGAGCTCGTTTCCCGGGGAAGGCCGAGGTGTCCTCCTTAACATTGTATGAATCCAGGCTGCGGAGAGAGAGAGGGACACTCATTCAGTACGCAGCCCCCGGGCGCAGTAAGACCCCATTCATCCCTCTGCACATTCCTATTGATCAGCAGTTGGACTCTGCAGCCATAGACTCCAATGGAACAGCGCCCCTAGTGGGGGAGGAGATGCTTTCTATTACTAGTAATATCTCTCAGACAGGGGAGGAACTCTTGTTTTTTAAGAAGAAACGTGTCAGCTAGGAGGACACAACGGAGGTAATTGGACTGTATTGTATTTACTGTGCCTTTGCCAATATTCCCTAAATTAAACTAGGAAATTGATGGAATGAAGTTGTTAAGCCTGCAAGTGACATTTTCATGTACTTTTCACCTCTGCCAATACTAAGCTACGCCCGGGATCTGGTGTGGATACTATTTATTGGGGCTAGAACATACACCAGGGGGCAAAGTCGCATATCCGCTACTTAATACATTTCCGCCCAGGAGTTCCGATATAGATATGATTGAGAGACAGAAGTATTTTCATGCTGAACTAACAGTTCCATCATCTCTCCTGAGTTGTTCTAACCTAACTCTCCGTATTACTTTGTTGTTTCCTAGTATATTTTATGATTTCCCCAACAGTGCAAAACGCTTCATGAAAATCACACGTGTATTACAATCCCTATATAAATATTTATTCTCTGCTGCCTACAGTCTATTATTGTGTTTTTGCTTTTATGTCCTTAATTGTAGAATCTACAAAAGCTCTGTAACTTTTTATGATGCAATAAATTACAGTATATGTATTGGAGAATTCAGCCACACTGTATTTTTCAAGCCTAATGTTGTGATTGTGAAATCTGCCATATACAGATTTTTTTTATATACTTTCCAAATTTATTCCAGCAGGGAATTGTTGTTTTTTTTAGCAATGTCTACTTTTTTGTAATTTTTAGAACTTTTGTTTTAGGCAGAATGAAATTCAACAGAGCAGAATGAGAACAGGACGTAATCCATAGCAAACCGTCAAATTCATAACCTAATTTCTTAGGTACTATTCTAATACTGAGAGCAAACTGGTTGCTATGAATTACACAACCTTTGGCTTTCGTACCAGTTTCCTCTGTGATTGAAAGAAGTCACGATTCAGTATAATGTCTCTATAATATAGAACCCCAGCAGTGCAGAACCTAGGACAATGCAGCTGTCAATGTGAGGAGTAAAAAGCCTAATACATAATAATAAATAACTCAACTTATCTCTGGGAAAAAAAAAGAGAATTGCACCAGTGTTAAATTAGTACTAAACTGAAATTCTTACTGGTTGTGCCCCACACAAGGCAATCTATATATTAGACGTAGCTGAAGTCATCCTTCTGTACCAGCTATGAGCAACTCAAGTCCAACACTTCTTTCCCTGTTTTCGGACCTTTCTGTATGTGGTCACGCCCCCAATGGTCCTATGCCCCGCCCCTGATATCACGCGTGTCTTTTGCCACTAGGCCGCCCCCCCCCCCCAAGTTGTTGCACTACGACACTATTATCACATCGGTTGATAAACAGGAAAGCTCTGATGAAGGTATTATGGAAAAGTGAAAGCAAATAATGGAACTGTACTAAATGGTCAGCTCTGCAAACCAACTTACTAAAACCAAAACCTAATAATAGAATATTCACACCGTAATATTTTTACATGCAGTTTTCTATCACTTTAAAGTCACTCACCTAAAACAGGGTTTCCCAAACTCAGTCTTCAGTGAGCTCTAACAGTACATGTTTTCCATATCTCCTGGCTGGAGCACAGGTGTAATCATCACTGACTGATACAATGTAACAGATTCACATGTGGTATAATTACAATGTGTCAGTCAGTAATGGATACACCTGTGCTCCAGCAAGGAGCTATGGAAAACCTGCCCTGTTAGGGGTACCTGAGGACTGAGTTTAGGAAACACCGACCTAAAAGGATAAAAAATACAGCGTGCCCCGTCCTGCGATCACAGCCCCCACCCCCTGTATCTCAGCAGGAAATATATAAATAACATGAAGGTGCAATAGGAGAACCGAGTCAGATATAGGAAGGGAGATATTTACCCCCAGTTAATGCCCTCCACGGTCTCGATGTCCAGGGGGTCGATGGACTGCGGCAGAGCGCGGTAGAGCGAGGTCAGCCGGTCGGTCAGCAGCTCACACAGGGCTGTGTTCTGTGTAAGGCACTTGGCGGCTGCTGGCTCCGGCAGACTTACTAATAACATGAGCCCCTCGCAGGACTTCACAGCTACCCGACCGTCCTGAGGAGAGAGAGGACGGAGAATATAAACAGAGGGTCCTCCGGGGTCTGTTACCGCCATGTCACACTATGACGCACTCACCGGGCTCTTGGTCAGGTTTAGTAAGGAGTTCACCAGATTATAGTCCTGCTGGACGTGATTATTGGACGCTCCGTCTTCCAGGATTCCTGCTGGTGTGGGGGCAGCATCGGGGGGCTCAGCGTGTGCACCTGGAATCCCATCTGCAACTGCCCCAATGTCAGGGGGATGGGACTGACCGGTGTCGTTAGCTATAACCTCCACCTGGCTGCCGCCAGTGAGACCCCCGAGGTTGTTGGACGATCCGGCCGTCTGACACGTCTTCATCTTGTTCTAAGAAATAAAGGACAGGGAAGAAATTCACTAACATACCGGCAAAGCAACCAGATTAAATCGCAAAAGCAACTTGGCAGCGCTCACTAGTGTCTGCAAACAGTGAGTGATCTAAGCACCTCTCACCAGATTAATTTATTGCACGCATGAGCTATATACAGATAATAAATACATCATACAACGGTACAGTAAGAGAAGCGCTGCCCTATACAATATGTAGCGTACAGTTCTCTCCGCTGCTCTAGAACCCACCTCCAGAAAGAAGTTGACCAGGTACGGGTCCTGTTTAAGCTTCGCACACACTATACACAGAAACTGGATCTCTTCATTCTCGGTCGGATTGGCCAGCACCTCCCCGCACAGCCGGATAAGTTTCTATGGCGGAGAACAATGTAAATGAAGGTTATTTGAAATCCCCCTGGTGACGTATACAACGTATAGGACCGCACATGAGATGCCAGGATGTGTGCCCGCCCTGGGCAGGGGGTGAGCTGTAACCATAACCCCTGAATCCACATTATACAATGCTGCACACATTACTTCTGGCTCATCTCAGAAGATCAATACAACACGAATCAGAAAATCCATGCGCTCTATGTAGCTCTGGTTTTATAGATAATAATATAAATTTACCAAACCATTCCTCATCACATAGCCATGTAGATGCACAGAACAATCTGGTAACGCAGGGCATATAATTGTCGTCACGGTTATATTTAGTAGTTTATTAGCATTTTTTTAATTATTTATTAAAAGAACGTTTCATAGAGAGTTTGCAGAGCAGTTTTGCTATTCACTCTATGGTGAAATGATTGTGAATTACTGTAAGAATTTATTACTATCAAAGGAGATTAAGGCAACAAATTGCTAAAATAGCTGTTGACACAAACACATCATTAAAGATGGGAAAAAAATGACAATTCCTATATATCACTGCGTGGAGCAGTGAACCAATGGAGGTTTCATCCTGCAGTAAATGTGACAAGAGTTGAAACTGAATTTATTAGATATAAATCTCAACTGAAACTGCTAAAATGTCCACCTACTATGACACAAAGAACTAGATTAAACTATCAGGAGTCATTCTTGTGTGAACAGACGCTGGAAAGTCGGAGCGCGTGGGCTTAAAGCGCGTGTGTCTGTTGAGTTACCTGTACTGGGCGGTGCACATTGATATGCGGCAGCAGAGGTTGTTTTATCCGTCCTAGAAGTTTTGTATAGAACACCAAGATCTGCTGCTTCATCCCTGGCGGACACTGGCGGGGACAGGAAAAAACACCACGTTACAAAAACACACGTGATAAATGAGAGCCATGTTTTGTTTCCTGTACACTCGCTGGGAACATCAGGAAATCTCCTCTGAATGTTCTCCTGTAACATTTAGGAAATAATTATAATACAATAACAGCACAAACATACTGAAACCAATGGCAGCGAATCAGATCTCAGCCTTCATTAGCTGTAGTAAGCTAACATCCCATTGGTTGCTTTGGGTTCAAGTATCCAGGCATTATATTATTATGTTGGCTTTAAGGTGTTTCATTCTAGTGTTGTTTCTATAACTGAGAAGAGGAAAACCCCGTTAAGTGGTGCGTTATATGTTAAACTGGCCCCAACGATTCCACACAAAATTAAAGATAAAGCTTCTATATGGCGATAGAAACCAGTAAACAATTGGATTGATGTAAATACTAGTAAAAGACTATTAGTAAGAAACTGTAAATAATTGTCAATTTATTCAATAACATCACACAAAAAAAGAAAAACCAACATAAATGTAAAAATAGATAATTCCTGTGACAGGAATACTATAAGGGACCTTAAATTAGCAGAATACCGTAATGACCAAAGTACAAAACACAAGATCAATACAAAGTCTCCCGACCAGACGCCAATTATGTCACAGTACACATTTAACCCAACAAACGCTATGAAGTCACATCCAGAAATCAGGGGGGGGCTGATACTGTTTGGAAACCTTCATGTAGGAATTCTTGACTTGCAGAAATGAACTTGTATGTTTAATCTCCTCCTAAGTCAGTGATGTCCAATATTGATCCGATATATAATTACAGTGTAACAATCTGCTTTTCTACTACATTCTAAGTGATCAATATCAGCTGTTATGTGGTCAGTCCCTGTCTGATCTATTACAGAGAGAAAGTGACCATATAAATGTAATGTCTGAGGCATATTACCTCCCCCAGCCTGAGGCACCAGCCATATACGCAGGGGTCATAGTTTGATTTACACATATTTATGTATCCAGTACCAGAATCAAGGTACAATAACCGGTTACCCCTCCTCACTGTGCTAAACATGGATTCTTGGAGGGGTTGGGGGAGGTGACACACTTGGTATAAAACACAACACTTGTGAGTTGGCATCTAGTGGACATGAGAGGCACCAAATGGGCGTCACCTCTAGTAAATATAATACTTCACAACACTGACACAGAGGGTAGAAGTCACAGCCGTACACGGACAGGGGGCCCTGATGTCACCCCCCTGGGGGGAGTTCAAGTGGCAGCAATGTTCTAAGGAACATCGCGGCTGCGGATTTTTGCTGTTTATACGGCAAAAATATCCCAGCGGACGTTCGAGACACCTCGCGTGGATACTTTTATAAATAAATGTTCCCCCTGGACTGTGGTCAGGGAGATTTACACCAGGGAACGTCTATAAACCGGCAGCTATCAGGTTACTCAAGTGCGTTACTGGTGTCAGTAAATATGATTGGTTTACGAGTTCTGTATAGGACTAAACACCTACCCTGTAAGCAGACTGTGTGCGGATATTCCCTGGAAGCAGGCCGCGTGCGGATATTCCCTGGAAGCAGGCCGCGTGCGAGTTCCCCCTGGAAGCAGGCTGCGTGTAAATACCCCCTGGAAGCAGGCCGCGTGTGAGTTCCCCCTGGAAGCAGGCCGCGTGTGAGTTCCCCCTGGAAGCAGGCCGCGTGCGAATACCCTCTGGAAGCAGGCCGCGTGCGAGTTCCCCCTGGAAGCAGGCCGCGTGCGAGTTCCCCCTGGAAGCAGGCCGCGTGCGGATATTCCCTGGAAGCAGGCCGCGTGCGAGTTCCCCCTGGAAGCAGGCCGCGTGAGAGTTCCCCCTGGAAGCAGGCCGCGTGAGAGTTCCCCCTGGAAGCAGGCCGCGTGCGACTACCCCCTGGAAGCAGGCCGCCTGCGACTACCCCCTGGAAGCAGGCCGCCTGCGAGTTCCCCCTGGAAGCAGGCCGCCTGCGAGTTCCCCCTGGAAGCAGGCCGCGTGCGAGTTCCCCCTGGAAGCAGGCCGCGTGCGAGTTCCCCCTGGAAGCAGGCCGCGTGCGAGTTCCCCCTGGAAGCAGGCCGCGTGCGAGTTCCCCCTGGAAGCAGGCCGCGTGCGAGTTCCCCCTGGAAGCAGGCCGCGTGCGAGTTCCCCCTGGAAGCAGGCCGCGTGCGACTACCCCCTGGAAGCAGGCCGCGTGCGACTACCCCCTGGAAGCAGGCCGCGTGCGACTACCCCCTGGAAGCAGGCTGCGTGTGACTACCCCCTGGAAGCAGGCTGCGTGTGACTACCCCCTGGAAGCAGGCTGCGTGTGACTACCCCCTGGAAGCAGGCTGCGTGTGACTACCCCCTGGAAGCAGGCCGCGTGTGACTACCCCCTGGAAGCAGGCCGCGTGTGACTACCCCCTGGAAGCAGGCCGCGTGTGACTACCCCCTGGAAGCAGGCTGCGTGTGACTACCCCCTGGAAGCAGGCTGCGTGTGACTACCCCCTGGAAGCAGGCTGCGTGTGACTACCCCCTGGAAGCAGGCCGCGTGTGACTACCCCCTGGAAGCAGGCTGCGTGTGACTACCCCCTGGAAGCAGGCTGCGTGTGACTACCCCCTGGAAGCAGGCTGCGTGTGACTACCCCCTGGAAGCAGGCCACGTGTGAATACCCCCTGGTGATATAAGGACCAGCACAATGACACAATATCTTTACATCTATAATGTACATATACTCACGTCTGCTTTCCCCAGTGTGTACAGGGTCTCCAGGACTTTGTGGTGTAATAAATACTCCATACAGGGCCCGGTCTCTCCAGACTCCCGCTCATTTTCTTCCTGCAACAAGATGTCCAGCATCTGCTCCAGGTGAGAAGGGATGTTGGTGTCTGTGACGGGGGCTTTGTCATCTGTGTACCAGGAAAACAAGTTTCAGTCGTTATAGTGAAATAATGCGAGGCCTAGTTACATTTAGATACACAGATCAGGCAATCTCCCTGCATCGCTGTACACATGAATGGGAGCAGCCATCTTGCTTACTCTGTAGAGGTAAATCTGATCAGCTATAGACAAAGGGTACAGTGCCCTGATGGTGAACCCACACCCTCACCGCAGAGACCCCATTGCAGTGGTAAGTGATATTTTTTAAAATAAATTGTTAATAAGGGATTTTTCATCACTACAATACGCAGCGGAAAAAACCCAACATCCTTATCGCCATAAAAAATGGCCTATTTATCACTAGTAGTAAATTAAAACAGACAATACCAATAAAAAGAAGGAAAAAATAATTTTGTGAATATTATTACATGTATCTATAAAGTTGCTGCTGGATGATGGATGTTTAGCGGAAGTCTGGACTAAACCTACTGCAGCCAATCAGCTTTTACCTGTATAGTACAAGTCACACGATGTCTGGTTGGTTGTTGGGCTTATCGCAGTATTTGTACCAACGATGTTTATTAATAATCGTCAGTATGTACTGACCTGGTGGTAATAGGGAGGACTATAATACTGTAATGTATATACTGTGATATTTAGGTGGTTTACACCTCTATGACCACACACATTTCCATGATTTTATGCCGCACCAATTTCACTTTTATGTTCCTTAATGCAAAGTTTATTTTATTATTTGCAGGACACCGTGGAGGTTCTTGTGGTAACATGCTGGAATATACTGACTTGTACTTTACATCCATTATCTTAAAAACTAAAATACATTTCCATAATTTCCCCACAATTACTGTAACATACGCAGAACGTGCAAATAAATCATCCTGGAGAGTATTTCTCTAATTATCCCGGGTACATGTGGACTTTTAGTCACGTTCTCAGGGAGTTATAGGGACAGAAACAAGTAACTAACTTATTACATCTCCTCTTAACCAGAGACTTTAAGAGTCAAACGAGGCTGAAATTTGTCTCTCTTATTTCTTCTTTCTATTGGATCTATCAGTATCTGTAATAGACGTTATAATTAGATCCATGTCAGCCTTGCAGGAGGTAGACCAGTGGAGGGCCACATGTGGCTCCCAGCACTTTCCTGTGTTACTGTCAGAAGTGTAACACTTGTGCTGACATGTTATTAAAGATGCCTCTTTCTTTGATTGTATTATTTTAACTTATTACTGAGATTAATTGTAAGGTGTGGCCCTTAGAGAGGCCACATCATGTGGCCCCGAAGTGTATCAGGTTACCCATCACTGGGGTAGATGATCTGGCTGTCTCATGTAAGCTACCACGCCAAACGTCAGCGTGAAGGCGTCAATGTTTATGTGTCATTTCACATGTCCCATGAAATATGTACGACCTTCCAGAAATAACATCCTGCACGGCCTATAATGAACCTGATCAGTAAACCAGGACAATAGATTGTACAAACTGCAATTATACATTAACCCCGCACACCACGCCAACATATAAATATATATATATATATATATATATATATATATATATATATATATATATATATATACAGTCTCGGGCAATCTCTTACCGGATGTCTCTATGTAGTAATGAGTGATGGCCTTCCAGTGGTAGACAAAGTCCTCTTGTAGCGGCAGAGATGGAGCAAGCTGCATGAGATGGGACAAGATCAGTACACACCGAAGATCCACATTACCAGTACACGTGTGTAACAGTAATGTACTAATAATATACAGGTGGACTCGTCTCCTCCCAGTCACACATGCAGAAATCAGTCATACAGGGAAGATGTAATAACCATGCTGCAATATCACGCTGTCTGCAACACCACAATATATGTTGTTTATTAAAATCTATTAATATGGCACCAGCATAGTCCTCAGCATTGCACATAATACTCTTTTCTGTGTGTTATAAATTAATGACAAGCCTTGGAAAAAGCAGACCTAAGCGAAACGCGCGTCGGCGTCCTCGTTGTCTGCAGAAGCTATACCTCTAAGATTGGCAGCTTGCAGAATACTCCAATAAAACCAGATTTAGCTCGGAGATATTATTTAGGTAGACAGCAATACACTCCCCATTTGCAAGGAGACACTATAGCTCAAATATATGGGTTAATGAAATAGTGACTTCATCACAGTGAAACTTTGTTGACTAAACAGCTGATCCTATTGTGGAATCAGCTTAATGTGGGGAGGATTCACGGTGTCTCTAAATATATAGTATCACCTAGCAATATACAATTACAGCTAGTGGTGATACTAGAAATCTACCTATAGCATAAGTCCACATGATATGGGGGCTATACATGCAGACAGCATTTGTTTTTAGTTTACTTTATCATATTTCGTTTATTTTAAATCTATTACCTAATAAAAGTTACATTTTATTGAACACCAATTTGAAAATTAGAAGCTTCAGTGCACCTACAAACCAACTTCTTTCTTTCTCTTGACCTCATACATCTTTAGATTGTAAGCTCTGGTGATCGGGGCCCTCTTCCCTTCTCTTCTCATTACCTATAACATTTGCTCAGCAGTTACACTGCTCACCTCCTCCCTGGGCTCTCTGCCCATTGGCTCCACTTCTCCATTGTCTACGCACCTCTTTCTATGGCTCTGATCCTGTTAGTTACACCCACACTAATGGGCACAGGTCTCAGCCTGCGCTGAATTTACACCTTGTATCCCAGTAGCCGTGTTGAGAGTTGTAGTGTTATTTGGTTACTGTACTGTTATACCCTGTACGGTCTTGTTATTTGCTCTCTATACAGTGCTGCGGAACTCATGTGACTCCAAATAAAGGATAATAAATAATAATAATAATAATCTTTTGATATGGGGAAAGAAACAAGACAGAGTTTGGCCATTTCAGCCACCGTACACTGCGGACCAGGACGGACCTGTGAACTTAGCAGCTGGTAGGAACATACGACACAGTCACAAGGAGATATCCTCAGGCCAAACATTTATATTGCATCATCATACGTTGTGTGTGTCAGAGAGAAGCTGTCGTGTCCCTGCTGTCCAGGGATATCTAACGCTGCCCATCCCCATAGTGGCTGCAAGCAGCCAGGTGTATCTAGTCTCAGTAACCATCTGATCAGATAATACAGTCAGGGGTCAATGACGTGACAAGGAGTGTGGTCATCGCCTATCAGCCAACCACACCCAGGCAGCTGAATATGTCCGTCCACGTCGGTGATTAAGTTTGACAGAGATCTGAAAGGGTCAGTGTGTATGCAATGCTTTATGTGAGCGTTATTACTATATATAAGAGCCGTACATCAGTCCCAAACCTGGCCACACGTGAGCATGTGATCAGACAGAACAGCAGGTTGGGGGGGGGGGGGGGGGGTGTTAGCAGGAACAGGATATTGGGGGGGATCAAATGTGTGCATCACTGCATGAATACACGTCATCTCGTGGACACACCTCTGTGTTATTACTACATGTATGCTAACATTGACTTGTGTGTGTTGTCCAAGGAATTCTGGGGTTGACTCTTTGTGGGACAGGAAACAATGAGCGAGATAGTATGGGCTTTGAACATACTTCCATTTCCTTAGCGGTTATATTCGTATTGAGTCTAAGGTGTGTAGGGTAATGCTACTATAGACATGATGTGCATGGGATGTGTGTACACGGTTAGTGTGGTGCCAGACAGGCTTTATAGACGCACATGGGATCAATTAAGATCTGAAGACACCGCACGCAACGTTTCTTAATGTAATTACTCCGGCGTGTCAGGGGAAGAGATTCCCCAATCACCATCATGTGACTGAGCGCAGTGACCGCTGCGCTTCTATAGCTGGGGGAGACCTTGTCCGACACATAGAGAGACTGGAACATGGTTGGGAGTTATCACATCAACACTGTACATTGTACATTTACCATTGTTACAGTATCACATGTGAAAGTCTCACAGTATCTCAGCCCAGCTGTATGACCAGGAAATAACCCCAAAACTTATAGGATTTCATATCATTAAAAAAATGTATTTGTTTGATTTGTGTTGTTGTGAAAGTAATGAATATTATTTAGTATTTCAGGAAACTATTTTCCATATGAACATATTTGTTTTTTTGGGATTCTGCAGCACTATATGTAAAGCTCAACACATCCCTGTCACAGACTGCTGAACAGAAAGGGAATACGGAACCTAATCATGTGATAGTATCATCATCATCATCACCATTTATTTATATAGCGCCACTAATTCCGCAGCGCAGAACAGAGAACTCACTCACATCAGTCCCTGCCCCATTGGAGCTTACAATCTAAATCCCCCAACATACACACACAGAGAGAGAGAGAGAGAGACTAAGGGAAATTTAATAGCAACCAATTAACCTACTAGTATGTTTTTGGAGTGTGGGAGGAAACTGGAGAACCCGGAGGAAACCCACGCAAACACGGGGAGAACATACAAACTCCTCACAAATAAGGCCATGGTCAGGAATTGAACTCATGACTGTAAAGCAGAAGTGCTAACCACTAACCCACCCTGCTGTCCATTGTCCTCCTCCTTCTCAGTAGTCTTTACACCGTCGGTCTCTTTCTAACAGCAGAGTAATTAAACGTATTTTATGCACTGACCCAGATATAAAAGTCTTTCACTCAGTTAATATTTTTCGGAGCAGGTTTATTTTAGGATATTATGGATGCTTTTTATGACCTGACGGACAGTGATTAATCTCCATGCATGTACTAATATTTGAACTCACATTTGTTAAAGGACCACTAAACACCATGAAATCAAAACTTTCCAATATAAATGATGAAGGTAATTGTTCAGGGCTCATTCACACCTATCGGCTTTTAATGAGCTTTTCACACATTAAAAATGTGACAACTAAGAACCAATGGTGCCATTCTCACATATGCAGGATAAACATTAAGCCCTCTTGGAAGGTCGCTATCAGCGGACCAGCCATACAATCTGCCGCTAGAATCAAAGGAATTCAACCTCAACTACACCAAGACTTAAAATTAGAATCCTTTCTCCTTGTATCACAACATAATAGAAAAAGTTATTGAAAAGGTACTTGTGAAAGCTGAACGGTCTTGAGCACTGGAGCTCCTGCCATGACTATTACCCCAATTTCAAAGTCACTGAGGTCTCCTCTTGCAGCCATGATTATAGAAAACCAGGACAGTCTAACATTGCTATCCATGACTGACATGCTGTAATGGTATTTACTTAATTAACACCACTGAGGAAGCCATTGCTTACGAAGTGTTTAGTGACTCTCTTTCTCTCAGGTATTTCCATATGTACAGAACTGCAATATATTGCACAGAATGTTATGTTTTGCAGAACAACAAGATACAAAATAAAAAATGATACAAGTGTGAAGATTACAGAGAGTTGAGTTATGTGATCCATAGGTGTATGTGACCCTCAATTACACAAGAATCTCAGAGAGCGCAAAGCATCCTGCAAAATTACTAATTATTAACTGTCTTGATCAGGTAGGAACCGCTGGGGAGATTCAGGGAGGGTCACACATAACCTCGTTTTTATAGGGGGTTTAAAGCATGTACAACATGGACATTTAAAAGTTAAAATGTGAAAAGATTTGCAGGTGTCCTGCCCTCACCCACCAAAAACACTATACAGGATAGCTTATCAAGTAGGCACCGAAATATGAGAGTAATCACTGTTTTAACACATCTAAGCAACTTAATCTATAGTGTGAGGGTTTGGGGATAATCACTGTGTTGTGTACAGGCTGATCACGGTGTGTGTTGTGTATATGTGTACTACACAGTAAGATATATGTTATGTACATGATGAACACTATGGAGCTCATCTTAAGTTGAAAGAAATTTGCGTTGTTATAATACGTATAATCATTTTACTTCTACCCGCAAATCACGAGTATTATACGACAACAACACAATTTCCATCCAACTAAACATAGGTAAGATATATGCTGTGTACAGGATAACCACAGTGAATATATCTACCAGTTAATCTCAGTGTCCTTGTTAAAAAATCTACAGACAAATAATTATCTTGGTGTGTAATACAATAATAATACTAATGTGATATATATTACATACAGGCTGTCTCGGTGTGTATATGCTGTGTACAGGATAATTGTTTATTTATATATATATATATATATATATATATATATATATATATATATATATATACACACACAATTATTATTATATACATACTGATATATATGTATATATAATCATGTTGTGTATATAATAATGGTGTATATCTTACATACAGGCTGATCTCTGTGTGTATATAACAATAATAATGATCTGTATATAATAATAATAATACCAACAGTATATATACACCGAGTCCGGCAAGCACACTAGCAGCAGCCGCCGTGTATATAACAACAATGATATATATGTACAGGACAGTAATGGTGTGTGTATATAATAATAGTATATATATACACTGATCCCTGTGAGTACACTAGCAGCAGCTGTGTATATGATAAAAATGGTATATATGTACAGGATAGTAATGGTGTGTATATAATAATAATAATATTCACATAGACACTGATCCCTGTGAGTACACTATCAGCAGCAGTGTATATAATAATAATATTAATAATGGTATATATGTACAGGACAGTAATGGTGTGTATATAATAATAATATACACTGATCCCTGAGAGTACACTATCAGCAGCCGTCGCCGTGTACATAGGAAGCAGCAGCCATTAGTACACAGCTCAGTTCCGGCCACATCAGCTCTCTCTGTCGCCCCCTGTGTGTCCCCTGTCCGCCCGGACACCCGCAGCGCTCCCGGCCAGTCACACAGGAAACTCCCCAGGCTGCGGCCTAGCTCCCCGGTCCCCGGGCTGTAGTACCCGCTGCCCGCCCGATCCCCGCCTCTCCCCGGCCACTCACCGCCTCCACGGCCTGCTGCAGGATGGAGGTGATCTTGGAGAACATCTTCTCCCTCTGCTGGAGCAGCTTATCCCGGGAGGCCCTGGAGAAATCCGAGATCTTCTGCCGCCGGCGCTCCAGATTGCCGGCTGCCACAACACGGTACACACACTACACAACACTGACACACAGCACACACTGACACACTGCCCCCTACCGTCCTCACACACTACACAACACTGCCACTGCCCCCTACAGTCCTCACACACTACACAACACTGACACACTGCCCCCTACCGCCCTCACACACTACACAACACTGACACACAGCACACACTGACACACTGCCACACAACACACACTGACACACTGCCCCCTACAGTCCTCACACACTACACAACACTGACACACAACACTGCCACCTACCGTCCTCACACACTACACAACACTGCCACTGCCCCCTACAGTCCTCATACACTACACAACACTGCCACTGCCCCCTACAGTCCTCACACACTACACAACACTGACACACTGCCCCCTACCGCCCTCACACACTACACAACACTGACACACAGCACACACTGACACACTGCCACACAACACACACTGACACACTGCCCCCTACAGTCCTCACACACTACACAACACTGACACACAACACTGCCACCTACCGTCCTCACACACTACACAACACTGACACACACTACACTGCCCCCTACAGTCCTCACACACACTACACAACACTGACACACACCACACACACACTACACTGCCCCCTACAGTCCTCACACACACTACACAACACTGACACACAGCACACACTGACACACTGCCCCCTACCGTCCTCACACACTACACAACACTGCCACTGCCCCCTACAGTCCTCACACACTACACAACACTGACACACTGCCACACTGCCCCCTACCGCCCTCACACACTACACAACACTGACACACAGCACACACTGACACACTGCCCCCTACCGTCCTCACACACTACACAACACTGACACACTGCACTGCCCCCTACAGTCCTCACACACTACACAACACTGCCACTGCCCCCTACAGTCCTCACACACTACACAACACTGACACACAGCACACACTGATACACTGCCACCTACAGTCCTGTCACACACTACACAACACTGACACACAGCACACACTGCCACACAACACTGCCCCCTACCGTCCTCACACACTACACAACACTGACACACAGCACACACTGCCACACAACACTGCCCCCTACCGTCCTCACACACTACACAACACTGACACACAGCACACACTGCCACACAACACTGCCCCCTACCATCCTCACACACTACACAACACTGACACACAGCACACACTGACACACTGCCCCCTACAGTCCTGTCACACAACTACACAACACTGACACACACCACACACTGACACACTGCCCCCTACCGTCCTCACACACTACACAACACTGACACACTGCACTGCCCCCTACAGTCCTCACACACTACACAACACTGCCACTGCCCCCTACAGTCCTCACACACTACACAACACTGACACACAACACTGCCACCTACCGTCCTCACACACTACACAACACTGACACACTGCCACCTACAGTCCTGTCACACAACTACACACTACACAACACTGACACACAGCACACACTGATACACTGCCCCCTACCGTCCTCACACACTACACAACACTGACACACAGCACACACTGCCCCCTACCGTCCTCACACACTACACAACACTGACACACTGCACTGCCCCCTACAGTCCTCACACACTACACAAAACTGCCACTGCCCCCTACAGTCCTCACACACTACACAACACTGACACACTGCCACACAACACTGCCCCCTACCGTCCTCACACACTACACAACACTGACACACAGCACACACTGATACACTGCCCCCTACCGTCCTCACACACTACACAACACTGACACACTGCACACACTGATTCACTGCCACCTACAGTCCTGTCACACAACTACACACTACAC